>BSQZ01000046.1:2470000-2602500 GCA_033239005.1 Lamellibrachia satsuma | reverse complement strand
CTTGGTTGTTGGTGAAAGTTATTCGTAGACTTACTCCAGGCACTTGGATACCAGGATGAGATACATAAGTGTTTATTAGCGACTTTCTCCAGACACTTTCATAAGACCGGAGTGAGACGTAAGTCTTTTTTATAAGAATGACTGTCTCCGGGCACTTTGACAAGACCGGAGTGAGACATACGTCTCTAAGAATGACTTTCTCCGGGCACTTTGATAAGACCAGGGCAATAGACGTAAGTCTATTAATGACTTACTCCAGGCACTTCGATAAGACCGGTGTGACATGTAAGTCTATGAATAACTTTCGCCAGGCACTTCGATAAGAAAAGGGCGATGCAGAAGTTTATGAATAACTTTCTCCAGGCACTTCGATAAGACCAGGGTGATACGTAAGTCTATGAATAACTTTCTCCAAGCACATTTATATAATAGGGGTGATACGCAAGTCTATGAATAACTTTCTCCAGACCCGTCTATATAACCGGGGTGATACGTAAGTCTACGAATAACTTTCTCCAGACCCATCTATATAACCGGGGTGATACGCAAGTCTATGAATAACTTACTCCAGACCCATCTATATAACCGGGGTGATACGTAAGTCTACGAATAACTTTCTCCAGACCCATCTATATAACCGGGGTGATACGTAAGTCTACGAATAACTTTCTCCAGACCCATCTATATAACCGGGGTGATACGCAAGTCTATGAATAACTTACTCCAGACCCATCTATATAACAGGGGTGATACGTAAGTCTACGAATAACTTTCTCCAGACCCATCTATATAATCGGGGTGATACGTAAGTGTATGAATCACTTTCTCCAGACCCATCTATATAACCGGGGTGATACGTAAGTCTATGAATAACTTTCTCCAGACCCATCTATATAATCGGGGTGATACGTAAGTCTATGAATAACTTTCTCCAGACCCATCTATATTACCGGGATGATTCGTAAGTCTACGAATAACTTTCTCCAGACCCATCTATATTACCGGGATGATTCGTAAGTCTACGAATAACTTTCTCCAGACCCATTTATATAACCGGGGTGATACGTAAGTCTACGAATAACTTTCTCCAGACCCATTTATATAACCGGGGTGAGAGACATAATTCTTGTGAATGACTTTCTCCAGACATTTCAATAAAACCGGGTGAGTCGTCTTTATGAAGGGTGGGTCGTCTTTATGAATGGACGTGGACGTTCGAACTGCTGTTTGCGAACTTCTTATGACGTGGGGTGGTGTTGTGTACGTCGACTAATGCCAGTTATAGCTAATTATCACCTGAAACTCCCCCACTGTGTCACCTACTGTGACGTTGCGCTATTACTTGCATTCATTACAACATCTAGTTGGCGACATCGACTCATTGTTAATTTGCAGGTTGCACAAACAGGTGTTATTCTGCGTCGCTAATGAGATTATCGTGGGTGGTGGTGCAGCTGTGAACATATATTCCACCATTAATCAGAGTGTTACAGGAAAACCCCAATTAATTGTAGCTTTCTTCTGCTGGGAAAACTGAAACTGGATTGCATTTAACTATAGTCATTCACTATCATTGCTAAATATGCATCAGACGTTTCCATAATCGGAGAGCTTGACGTACGTTAGACTGAGGTCATTTACCGATTAGAAAATACAAAAGTATTTCTTATATTATCATGTAAGTTGCTGCCGGACAGATTCTCTCAGCTCAAGCTCCTCTTCAAGTCGTCAAGTATATACACATTGTACTGCTAAAAAGTAATAATTTACTATCCTGCAGTTTGCAAAGCCATCTCCCAGTCTCATGATCTAAAACATTTGTATGTACAATAAAAGTGTGCAGTTCAGGGTTAAAACGGACGTCTACGATGACTTGATAACTTCGAGGGCGGCTTTCTGAAATGCTTCTGCCGTTGGTGCCGTGACTGCTTCGTGGGTGAGCGAATTCCACATTGGGTTAGAGCGAACATAGAACGAGCGCTGGTATATCATACAGGAAGCTGGTAGTGTTCGGGTTTAAACTCGTGGTGGCGTCTAATGCGAGCATATGTTGTGACAGTGATCGTAGGTAAACTGATGCGAAGTAGTCTTTGGTGAATCTTAAAAAAAAAGTGTGCCATCTCTGATGCAACGTCTGATGAGTAGTGTATTCCACATGATGTTAGCACACATGATGTTAGCACACATGATGTTAGCACACATGATGTTAGCACACATGGCAGTAGTACTTGAAGTTCTCCGATAGTCACCAGCGACAAAACCAGCTGCGGAAAGCTCACTCGTTCAACTTTCTGAATGTCTGTCTTGGTGTGAGGTGACCAGGCGCAAGTAGCATACCCAAACGTCGATCGAACGAGTTTTCCACACTTGGGGTGGTACCGCATGCAGTGTTCTCTTGATTAGGCCGAGTGTCTTTCTGGCTTTGTTTTGCACCTCGTTAATGTGTGGCTGCCACGATAACTGGTGTTGATAGTAATTCACAGGTAGTCCTGGTTGTCAGTCCGTGGGATATGTTGGTCATTCATATAGTAATCATATGTTGATGGCTTCCTCTTGGTCGTAACTGACAGGACATCACACCTTTTGACAATTAAAATTTATCTGCCATGTCTTTGCCCAGTGGTGGAATTTGTTCAGGTCAGATTCAAGTGCTAAATGGTCAGCCGCGGTTCGAATTTCACAATAAACGATACTGTCGTCAGCGAACAGGCGCATTTGTGTATTCACTCCTTTGTTGATATCGTTAATGTACAACAAAAACAACATTGGCCCCAACACTGTTCCGTGTGCGACTCCAGAGAGGGTATTGGCTGACTGCGAAGACTGCCCATTAACGACAACTTGTTGACTGCGAGAACCGAGAAACGAACTGATCCAGGCATTTGTCCTTCCGTTGATTCAGTAGTTCGGGATGTTTTGGAGAAGTTGTGTATGAGGCACTTAATCGAAGGCCTTACTGAAGTCCACAAAAATGACATCTGTTTGGTTCTTTCGGTTGATAGAGTACGCCAATTTACGTGTAGTACTGACGAGTTGTGTTTTACATGACATACCCTTTGGAAAGCAATGTTGGTTAGGGTTCAGAATGTTGCAATCAAGGTGGCGACCGATCTGTCTGCACCCAATATGCTCCATTAGGACTCTCACAGAACCGGGACTTCAGCACTACGTATTTGATAGCGAATTTTCTCGCAGCAAGGCGATTCGAAGTGGCAGCAGATACGTTGTTTCTGCGATAATAATACCCTTATTCTACCTCTTGTATGGTTCCACCAACTGTCGTTTATTCGTCATAATTTGTCGCTGTCTGAATTTGCTAATTTAGATATACCAAATTGTCCGATACATCGCACGTCATTCTTGCGATGCAGGATACTGCATAAGATGCATCGCAGTTAAACTTCCTGACAGTTGTGATGGATATACCTGATTGTTAAACACTTCAACAGAAATGTGTATACTTTCTGTTGTCACTTTCATTTACTTCCACTATTACAACCGTATAATAACATTGATTTTACTCTCTATATTATATAGCTACAATTTAATTATCAATGTGTATATAACTAAGCTCCATATTTGTTTGAGCTTCATGGAAGCTGTGATTGCTTTACAAATTATACTAGTACCGAAGCAAGGATACTTCTCCACTTAATTCATGTGTTGATCATCAATCTGTATCCTTTTGTCGCATGTGCTGTTTATCCTCAATACTTTTTGAGTCCGGTTTTTGCTGCAAATTGATTCATCTTTGTTACCTCTGCTTGCAGAACTCCGGTTTTAATCATGTAACCACTCACACTTTTCACCTTTATCGGTTTGAATATCGTGTATGGGATACCATATCTCTCTATGATTTTCCAAAGGCTCCCTTGGTGCATGGAGTCAAACGCCTTTTCGATGTCCACGAAAGTAATGCATATGGTTACCTGCAGTTACATTACCTGCCGTATTATATTTCTTCTTCTGAAGCATACCTGTTTGTCTCTCAAATTGTGGTTAACTCCATTCTCGTATTGCATATTCGAACACTTCACTCGGAACAGACGTTAGAGTAATTCCTCTCCAATTCGCGGACTCCGTAAGGTCGTCTTTCTACGGTATTTTAACAATCATTTGATGAAAACTATGAAATACAGTGTACAACGCTCCACAATTTGGTGACAACTTTCAGAAGTTAGAGGGGCAGTGTAACATATTTTTAAGTGCCCAAATCTAGGCGCCAAGACGGAGACTCTACTGGTCGTCTGGGCAATTAGTGTTCCAGTCGGCTTAATAGAGACATTCGACATTACCGCCGCGCACCTTGAAAGGAAACCTCAATCCCTACCAGCATCGGCGTGCTCTTAATTAAAGGAACACATGGAATACTCAAGTAAAATGAAAGACATCCAATAACAGGGGTCCTTGGGTGTATTAATCTTAACCTGTATGATTGTTTGGAAACATAATTGAACACATAACAAAACCCCTAAACGAGGTCTTGCGCTGGATGCGAGTATGTCATTGCACAGGCCATGTCTTCCGATGACATTGTTCGCAGTTCTTGCAAACTGAGCGGTAGACAACGTAGTAGTAGACCATTTTGCTTGCAGCGTCCAGTAGTAAGTTGAATAGTGGACAGTGATATTGCTCGAGAGAGACAGATAGACAGACTCAGTCGGGGCCTACATGGTGCACACGTATGCATACGGGCTGATTCTTCGCAGCCCCGGACGGCGGTGGTGTTTTAATTCGCATTTTTCGTGAGGGGACTCTAGATATCAATCGATATCGATTTTTTCGTGAGGGGACTCTAGATATCAATCGATATCGATTTTACAATAAAATTAATATAACACCAGAAAACACCTATAGTTTTCGTGTGCTTCATCCACATGGAAACGTAAAGCGCGAAGCATGTGTTTATATACTAATAGCTGCGAATACTGACGATCGGTTATGCGTATTTGAATGTCTTGTGTGATTAAATAACTATTCATATACGGGATAAAGTAACTACACCAAATTATGTGCCATTGCACCATTCTGCCACGGCTCTTGCAGCTCTATTTGTGGTTGTTGTTTTGCTATGCTTGCTGATATTAGTTGAATTTGAAACTTCCATTAGTCTCGTGTATTCGATTATTCTGTGATTACAATAAAGGACAGCACAACACGTATTGTACCATTGCACAGGAGCCACTCACCGGCTAGTGCTATCAGACACGCAACGATCAACGGTAGTGGGCAGTGGACGCCGCTAGACAAATAAAAATACATTTATCAGCATAAAGTCAGGTTAGATGAAGATTTACATTGAATGCTCCGCTTGCTACTTATGCGTAAAAGCACTGCAATTTACGCAATAGCCGAGAATAACTGCAGAGTATGGTCTCGCCTCTGACACAGTCCGCCGTGCCGTGTATATATGTGTGTGTGTGTGTGTGTGTGTGTGTGTGTGTGTGTGTGTGTGTGTGTGTGTGTGTGCGTGGGTGGGTGCATGCGTGCTTGCGGGTGTGCGGGCCTGCGTCCGTCTGAGCGTATATATATATATATATATATATATATATATATATATATATATATATATATACACACACACACACACGCACGCACGCACACACACACACACGATACAATACAATAAAACACGTTTACTTTATATATATATATATATATATATATATATATATATATATATATATATAATATGATACGAAAGAATGCAGTAAAACACTTCTATTGCGCTAAATTCCCCGGGAAACCCAAGTTCAGCAGCGCACCAAAACAAAAGGGTTAGACAATTTCTAGTCGGTTAGCAATTCGGTAGGTGGGTTTTTAGTTTACGGTGAAATGTTATTATATTTCCTGCCGACGTAACGCTAATAGGGAGCAGCAGCGGATCCAGGGGGTCTTAGGGGTCTCAAGACCCCCCTAGGCCATGAAGGGGGTCTTAGACCCTCCTGTGTCCGTGGCAAATATTACAGTAAAGGAACACGAAGGGGAGACAAGGACTAATCCGCCCCCAGGGCATGTCCGCCAACAGGCTTTTATTCCGTGCCTTTGCAGAATTTAGTAATTTCGGTCACACGATTAAGTCACACGACCATCAAACTACATACAGCGCAGTGTTCAAAATGACCACTGACTCTTGGGGGTCCCTCAAAAAATCTTCTTTTCATGCACTGTAATGGCTATTAACGCCTATTTTTGTGAAAAAAACTTACTTCGTATCATAGCGACCTGTAGTTATTTCGACTTGTAGTTATTTTACCAACTTAGATTGAATGCACTTGCGACCTGTAGTTATTTCGACTTGTAGTTATTTTACCAACTTAGATTGAATGCACTTGTTGTAAGTCGCTCTGAATTCGAAGACTGATTCAGCGGGAAAATGACGTCCACGAGTTGCTGGCTGGAAAGTTGTGAACAAGAGAACTGATTTTGGTGACTGAAAGTGTTTATTTTTTTCGATCAAATTTCAGTACTTATAAGTGGCATTGGTCAGACATTCAGAGTGCTCAGTAAGGCCCTTATATATCAGAGATATTGTTTGGATCTTGCGTTGCTGCTCTATCCAGTGTCAGTGGTATTTATTTGCTGCCCACCAAATATGTATCTGTGTTGGGACACGTCCGCCTATGCTACGGGACAAGTTCGTACCGAGGATATCTGATGTAAAATGCTCAGGATCACTTGTGAACATAAACACACTAAAAACGTGCACTCTAATAAAGACTTCCAATTGTCCAGTTTAGTGTTATTTTCTAGTAAAAAAAGTGACGAAACCAGATTTTATTTCATAATTTTCTAGCCGATGCAGTGCCAATGAATGACATGACTACGACTGATTGAGATCCCCCTGCCAACAAGCCTAGATCCTCCCCTGGGGAGTTGGTGCGCCAACTGTGAAAGCTCTAGTTCCGATGTTTGTTATAACACTGGAAAAGAAAAGTGGAGTCGAACTAGATGATCGAAGCTATCTGGGCTGTCTTGCAGGCGATTGTAAATAATAACTAATACGCTTTTTGTTTGTGCTTGATAGGTCATTGTTCAGATCTTAAAAATAGTGCGATCTCGGACAGGGATCCAATTCAGTGGTTTAAGAAGTGGCACTGAGCGAGAGAAACCAAGAGCCTGGATACCTACCCTTGCCAAACAATTTAGCTTACGTTGAAGTTTCATGATGAAAGCAATAAGTATTATGTGTTTTCTCTTGCTAGTTGCAACATAATTATGTTTATTGGTTTGTCACGTATTATTCCTCTAATAGGTTGTCACACCAGGCACCGATTATGATAGTGGGAATCTAGGCATTAAAGTAATATTGATATATTATTTCGATGATGTATGTATGTATGGCTGCATGTGTGTATGGCTGTATGTTTGTATGGCTGTATGTATGTATGTATGTATGTATGTATGTATGTATGTATGTATGTATGTATGTATGTATGTATATATATATACACACACACACACACACACACACACACACACACACACACACACACACACACACACACACACACACACACACACACACACACACACACACACACACACACACACACACACTTGTGAGGATATCCATAAGAATCTTGTACAAGTGGTGTTAGGCCACTGGTATAACTTTTCGAAATAAAGAAAAAGATCGAGCCTACACTTTCCAATAAGACATTGCTAGGTTGTTTGCGTCTAAACGTATTTTGGCCTTTGGCCTGTTTGAGAGTTTGCGTTGCTTCCGAATGCTCTTCGGTGTCGTCGAAGGTACTTGATGCAGTTCACCGGAAGTTGATTATTTTAGACCTTAGAATGCAGCGTACATTTACAAGTAACAACAATTGACGAGATACATACCAATGGAGATAAAACGGAAGCGCTTATCGGACAAACGGGAAGAATGACGAATATGTGAAGAAATTAAGAGAAAGGCAGAAGACCGAACAGAATGGAGACAAAGCTACAGGAAGCAGGTATCTCCCACGTTGTTGAGGAATCTGGAGGACGAAAACGTCCACAAATCAACTATTTACAGTTCTCCCTGACCTAGCTAACCTGAACAATTATTATCGGACTATTATGTCTTCCTTGTCAACACGCTTTCTGGAACGTGTTGCTTGTAAAACTGCATTAGATCCTAATCTAGTTATAAGACACAAGTGGCAAATGGAACATTGCCACGAATATGATTACTTATTCTGTTCATCATTAACACCAAGTAGTACAATTCTATTGATGGGATAGTCCTTGCTACGGAAAATTTGCGATATTGACAACCATTTGAAGAAATGTTTCCGCAAGATGTCGATATGTAAATCAGTAATACCCATTCCATCGATTAGATGCAAACAAATGGCTAGACGAATTTAGTCTCGCAGGAAGACACCAATGGTATGATGTTAAATAATAACGACCACTTTTATAGACAATTTTACAGATAATTGTAGCCTCATTTTCTGACATAGCAAATTATTGAGGCAAAAAAGTTGAAAAAACTTTCTCGCAATCGATCACATCGGATCAGAACGCGGCGGTGAAATGACGCTTCCACCAAGGTAGATCATTCATTTTGAAAAAACAAAAAGAAAAAATTCCAGTGGAATTGAGAAGATTGGCATTTTGTAGCCACTGTCGAATGCTTCTCCGTTGAATATAGGCCTACTATGCTCCCTCTGATGAACTCACCTGTACATGCGCTGGCGGCAGGACGTCATACTCGATATGGGGCTCGTGTCGGACGAATTCCGGACAAGAAACGTGGCGTCAAACTCGGCGGCGTAACAGTGACAACTGCGAGACGCCTTTATTTATACACTACGCATCAACATAATATATATATATATTATAAGGAGCGGTCCATTACGTATTGCGGGGCTCGTTTAATTAGTGTCGTCAACAGACGTATCACTGAGGTTCAGTTCCTAGTCCACAGCAGACGGCGTTGGCCAAATTGGTTAATTTCCACGGCGAGTAATTTACCCGTAGTCATGTTGGTACGAAACGAAGATCGAGTTCGTGGATGTTGTTGTGACGAACTAGGTGACGCGTAATCGAAGTCAGTGGCGGTAACACCAGACGTCAGCCGGTATTAACGATGTATATGCCTACAATACAGTCGCACTGAGGGATGGACGTGTAATTACTTGATTGTGAACGTTATTCAACACGTTACAGCTATGGGGTGTTAGTTATGGACATTTTGCCTAAACATGTCACCGACATAGAGAGAAAAGATAACCACTCGAACCGCCAGTACACTGTCCTACCGCCTCGAAGATATTGTTTGCTGTTTAATACTAATTTCTCGACGTATACAACACCACACAGTAACGCATTGTTGTGGTTACGTTGTCAGTTAGTTGATTTAACACCATATAACTAGATTGAACAAGATTGCCATCCAAAGCAACATGTAGACGGGAAACGGACAAAATTTAACAAGATTGAAATAAAACGCAAAAAAAACCAGATGGCAAGTGGACAAGGAAGCCATTGGTTTATTGACAATCAACGATTATTCAACTATGTGTAGCCCGCCCTTCTGAAATATTTGTCAGTTTTGTTTTAAATTTATTCACGCTGCTAGCATCTACGCAATATGTTGATAATTTGCTCCATTAATTTCTCTGTGAGAATTAATACCTTTCTGATCTGACAACGACGCCATTGGCTCGTCGAGAGTACAATAATTTAATCTTACCAGATATGTGTCATTAGACAATATGTTCCTTTAGCAGTTACCTTGGAAGTTTGCCTGTGACACTGACACCCCTGTGCATTTGATAAACAGAGAAATTAGTATCATTACATGTGGATAACCAGACGCGACCATTATATCGAATACATAATCCGTCTGTGTGTATTATGAATACTTCCTCTGGGTTCATCTAAAATGACCGCGTTTGATGCTTTAATTAGTAACGTCATCCAGACACGTCATACAGCCATACGTGTTCGATGGAAATAGAACGTCCTGGTGGCTGTCTCATTATCATGTAACGCGTCTTTTAACCAAAACATAGCCCTTAAGAATATTGCCTACAAAATTCTAGAGATAAAGGCAGATTCAGGTTGCGCTTTGATCTTTATTGAAAGACTGCATCTTTATTGAAACCAATGCAAGTCCACTACTCGGAAGTCAACCGTATATGACATCTTCTGCGTACGTTCATGTAACCAGAAACATATATTTATGAGGGCGTGTAGCAGGAAGTGGGAGGTGGGAGGCTGGCCCTAAACATTAGTGGGAGGTTGGCCTTAAGAATAGGTGGGAGATAGGATTGGCGGGAGGCGGGAGGTGGACTCTAAACATCAGTGGGAGGCGGGAGATTGGCCCCACAAACAGGTGGGAGGTTGAAACCCATGCCACACCTCCACATTTATGACGTCTTCAAAGAAGAATGACGTAGGCCTACCTGGGACGATAACACTTCAGGAGAAATACCCTGACGAAAACGACGGCAGACGCGTCACTCATAGACAGCAAACAATGGACAAGACAACACAAACGACACCAAGAACAACGGCTGTTCTAACGTGACGACGTGTGGGACGGGTGTCAAATGTCAATCGTATTGTATGACGCCGTTTCGCGAACGTTATGTTGGTTCGCTGATGTTCAGGTTTTTTGCCTGATTAAGTTTATTAACATGATATAATTTAATGAATTATGGATATAGATAAACTTAGTAAAGCCCAAAACCTGAAAACCGCTTCACTTGCAAAGGTTCTCTTTTTTCGCGGGCGGGCCGGACGTAGAAACAGATTTGAACTCGTGCTTAATTCTGGTAAAAGACATTCGGTAGTTTGCACCAATGGAAAAATATTCGTTAAACCTCCTGAAAAAATTCTCCTGCCATGGGGGGGGGGAGATATCATGCTATTTGCGTTTGTCAACTTGACATGTCTGTGCATGGAGTAAGTTGTTGGCGCAGAACGGCTGACGTACTGGAAGGTGTCGGCAGTTAGATCTACCGTTTCGTTCCACAGGACAGATATGAGCAATTGTATTCTTCCGCGAGAATAGAAAGTTAATTATTTTCTTTATGTCAAACCGTCCAACAAATTGTAAGCAGCCTTAGTTTATTTTCGTAATTACAGTCAGTAGGCCCTATGAGTTTCAGAAACAGTCGTTCTGTTTCGTAAAATATGTTTAATTCCGTTGGTTTGATAGATTCCGTGCACTGAATTAGTATGCTCATATCATGTCAAGGAGTAGGCCATTACTAGGCACGTTTTGAAATTATTTATTTTCACAAAATATACTTTGTAATAAAAATAAAATCCTAGTTACATAAAAACCATCCAGTAATTGGGTAATTCTACTGTGTTGTCCAAAACTACTACTACTACTACTAAACTTACGTTGCAATTATTTGTTTGCAGGCTTACACGACATTAGTATTCTCTATAACACCATATTCAAGCTTTCATCTATATCACAACCTCAACATGTCTGCTATGTCCAGCCCACCGATGACGCCGTAAGCTATGTAGTGTCTATACTTAACATACATTGATCGGCACAGGGTGCTCAAACAAGGAAGCCCATAACATGACATCGCCGTCAAGAGTCGCCGTTTTCTCGATTTGTTTGCGTATCTACAAATTTGCCGTTTTCTCGATTTTCCGCGTATCTTAAAACTTGCCGTTTTTTTCGATTTTATTTCGCGTATCAACACACTCGCTGCCATGTGTTGACGAGCTATGATAAACTTTAAACGTTATTGTGCAACTAGAAAATATGCATTAGACGAGACTCGGCTGTCCGCTACCACTGAGCCATTCAATTTCACCCGATTACTTTACCTATTGGGTGTATGATCATGTTAGTCTTAATCTACAAGTGGCGCAACTCAGCCTCGAGAAAACGACGAGTTTGTAGATACTCGGAAAAATCGAAAAAACGGGGAGTCTTGCCAACGATGTCATGTTATGGGCTTCATATCAAACAGTCTTCGTCCCGTTTGTGCGCGACAGCGCGAGCGAACGACGTTTTCTAACAGTTGTTCAAGAGAACAACCAGATAAAAGAGAACGCCACGGAGAACGCACTACGTCACGAGGTCACTGTTCAAGTATTTTCATTGGTATCGGGCATTGTACTATACACGTGTTCTAGCTGTGTATTGTGACACATTCGCTTTGAACAGCTGTTGATATTCGTCCATATGGTTATGCGATAGGTATTATTAAACTATCACTGTAGCATAATGTCTGTCACACTGTAGCATAATGTCTGCGATCTACTTATGCGATCTCTTTCAAGCAGCACATTATCAGTGGATTGTTCCTGCCTACACGTTCATCTCCCAAGAACAGAACAATTGCATATTTTGGGAGGATTTCGATAAGCATTCGTCATTACTGTGTTAACATGCCTAAACTGTTCAGAAAGTAGTCGCATGTTTAGAATTGCTGCACGCAATCTGGAATCTGTGCATATCCGTTGTTCTTCATTGCTTCGTTGTTCGGCAGAAGCGGAGTTGGGAGTCATTTCCAGTGCTGACGTCACACTACCCAAAGCCTTCATGAGAGTCGTATTTGTCGGCATGCGACAATCATCATCAACATCTAATCAGTGAAGTTGAGTGGTAGTATTCATTTATAATATATATTGATAGTGTGCAGTAACATTGGTCAATCGAAATTAGACACTTACTTAAGAACAGTAGCACTCAGGTTACAGCAATACACGGTGACGTTTAACACTGACTCCTGACGCAGGGAACAAAGGACCACATCTTCCCTCCCATTTGCACTCATCCCCTCATACAGATATGCTCTCTTGCACGCCCACCGCACGGCCAGCCACTCTCGTGTACGTGATCCATTGCCTGACTGAGTTTCGTTACCTAGCAATTTCGATCAACACAACTAAATCGTTATATAAACATTTCAGAGCGCGTGTTGGTCTCTTGTTACTGAATCTTTTTGGGACAACAACAAGTGAATTCTACAATTTCCAACATAATGGATATGCAATTATATGTACGGAAACCCCGTCGCCTCGAGCGGCGGCTACCTCTCACATACAGAATACGGACGGTTAAATGTACACAGTCTGATCGTTACGTAGTATCTATGTATCTACTCTAACATAGGCCGCCCAGATATGTCTTAGCAAGTAAACACAACATTCGGGTCGAAACATTCGAAATAAACGGATAACGGTTATTATATATTTAAAAACAAAACTATAATTCATTCAAACATATTTGGGCGGTCAAGATGTGGGGCGGTCAAAATGCTAGAATAGATATAGTTTATACCAAACCTGTTGACAAGTCACAAACTGGCTAGTCAATGACCCAAAGTCCAAGTCAAGTCTCCATTCATCTTTCTGAATTCCTACTTAAGTCACCAGGTTCGCCAATCACCATGATTATTGCGGAAACTGGAAAATCCAAGCAGATGCTGCCTCGCCGCATTAGCCAATCATAATAAGTATTTAATAATTATTGTATTCATTGTCACAACAACATGGCCTCTTTTTGCTTACGTTTCGGACCAACATACATGTTGGTAAGTCACAAACTGACAAGTCAAGTCTCAAGTCGATGACTTTCAAGTCAAGTCATCTATCTGAATTACATGTCTAGTCACTCGAGACAACCCTTGTGACTCGAGACAACCCTTGTGACTCGAGACAACCCTTGTGACGCGAGACAACCCTTGTGACTCGAGACAACCCTTGTGATTCGAGACAACCCTTGTGATTCGAGACAACCCTTGTGACTCGAGACAACCCTTGTGACTCGAGACAACCCTTTTGACTCGAGACAACCCTTGTGACTCGAGACAACCCTTGTGACTCGCGTCGACAAGTCTGATTTATACTATATAATATAATATATTATATGTATACTATATAATATAATATTATTATTTTATTTATTATACGGGAATACGGGTTAAAAACCTGCTCAAAGGCGCTAACAAGATAATGATAAATAATTTAAAATAAATTGAAAAGCTAAAAAAAAGCCCTGCCACAGAAAAGGCCCTAAGACCGTACCGCTCGATATGGTACCGCCGTCCCGGGGGGGGGTACTCCCTATACTGAAGTATACATGTATGTGTCGCGCAAATGCCCCTGATTTTGGCCATTTTTCTCTCTCTGTCCGAAGAAAAAATATAAATTTTCTCTCTTTGTGCCCCATTTAAATATGATAATTATCTCTATCACCAAAGAGGAAATTTCCCAATGAAGACGTTCCGCCCGGGCTTACCTTACGCTTATAGATATTAGATAAATTGTTCAATAATTCTCTCTTGGCGACCCCAAATTTCTTGATTTCTCTCTCTCTCTCTATCTATCTCTCTCTCTTTCTCTTTCTCTCTCTCTCTCTCTCTCTCTCTCTCTCTCTCTCCATGTGCGCCATGGGGCTCTGGTGGCACACCCCCTCCGCTTTGGTATGGCAGTACCCCCCACGGGACCGCGGTATAGTCAATAGATGTTGATCGGCGGATCTCAGTGTTCAGGTGGGTGTGTATGGAATCATTAGAGACGACAGATACACTGGGCAGAGATGATGCACAGCGCGAAACACAAGTAAAAGAAGCTTGAATTCGATTAGCTGACGAACAGGCAACCGATGTAAACTGCATAAAACTAGTGTTATGTGATCTAGTCTGCTGGTTCCAGTAATCAGCCCATATACTATATTTACAATAAAAACGACCCGACTGTGTATTTTTAAAGCGAGACAGGACGCCATTACAGCAGCTCGCACTTGCAGCAGTTGGCAATGACAACTCGGGCCGGCTGCGGCCGCCCGACGTCCGAGCAGTTAAGGCGGCGCTGCTGCTGCAACAACAGCTCCGACTGAACGTCCGGCCTCAACACGTTCGGTATCATCGCCCCACACGCCGCGTTGTCTGTGCTAGGACGCTCATTGACGGAACTTGTCGCCTGAAGCTCGCGGTGCAGAGACGGACACATCTTTGCTGGAAGTCCGGCTACCGTCAGCATTTGTATGAAGGTCTCGTTGACGTTAACGTTAGTTCTCGCCGAAATCTCGTTGCAACATGACCCGCCGGCAAACGCGTTTAGCTCTGCCTGTGCCACCTATAGGGAAGAAAAGGCAACGTAATAATAATACTTCTCGGCTATACGACATACGCATAGCTGTGACACTCGAGTGCAATTCGAGTCGCACTCAAGTCGAGAACCGAAAAAAAATTAAATTAAACGTAACATTTGTTGTAAATTCGTTGCAGAACATTTTGTTCGGAACTCGTGTAATTTTTACATAGCAAACCCTACTTTTTTGCCCGGCCCTTCATTTGTTTTTTTCTATGTATGTAGAGATGTATAATGACTTAACATTTAGGTCAACTTTTTACTGAAATGGCATTACCCCTTGTGGGTAAAAGTTGGGTTTTGATAAAAATTTTACTGATTTTGCTGTTGGCATAGCTGTTAGTATGTCAAATATAAAAAATTGCTCGGGAGGCCTCATTTGTTTTGCCTTTTGTATAAATAAATTATAAATTAACATTTCTGCAAAGCTTTAGTAAAGCTACATCAAAGAGTGGTTACATTGTGGGTCAAATATTGAATAAATATTGTCGAAATTAAGATGTTTTCCCGCGACTTAATAAATTACATAAAATAATAAATGTTACCATTTTTACGCATATCTGACATATTATGCTTTACATTTTGGTTCTTTTTAAATTTGTTTTTTAACGCCAGGATGTTTGAGGCTTCTACGGTTGATGGTGGAAGGTCATTCCAGTCCTGAAATACGCGTTGCAAGAATGAATATTTTCTTATGTCGAATCTGCTGGGGTCTTGTACAGTTTCTCCATGGTTTCTCTTTGTGACCGCGTTTTCTCCGCGTGTACTCCGCCAGTGCTCCGCGCGTGCTCCATGTGTGCTCCGAGTGTGTTCCGCGTGTGCTCCGCGTGCGCTCCGCGTGCGCTCCGCGTGTGCTCCGCGTGCGCTCCGCGTATGCTCCGCGCATGCTCCGCATGTACTCCGAGTGGTAGCTTCGAAGAAATCGTCTTTGTTTATGTCTTCGATGCCACGTAACATCTTGCATGTTTGGATATCTCCTCTCCGCTTTCGGTATGTCAGGGATGGTAAGTTCAGATGTGTCAGTCTGCCTATGTATTCTAAGTTTCTAAGTTCTGGAACCAGCTTGGTGGGTCTGCGTTGCGCATTTTCTAGTATGTTAATGAATACTGCATAGTGTGGGTTACAAATGGAGTCGGCATAATCTAGATGTGGTCTCACTGACGGCGTACATACAAACCTGAAGATGGTGCAGTCCATACGTTTGAATGTATGTTTGATGAAGTCTAATATCTTATTTGTTTTCTTCACCACAGTGCACATGTGCTGGCGAAATTTCAGTGAGCGATCGAAAGTTACCCTTAGGCTTAGGTTTTTCTCTGTCTTTGTATTGCGTGTGTAATTACAGTAATTGAGATGTGAGCGATCTAACCCAAATTCCGATCGAGGCCGGTTTGTCGACATCAAGACACGAGTAACACTATGCATGACACTGACATTAAGCCACAGGATTGAAGCCTACCTGTATAAAATGCGTTTGCACGCGTACCATTTTTTTAAAAGTGACTTGATACGGACACACACTTGAGATTTAACTTGGACTAGCATACTGATAATTTGGACTTGGACACGAACAAAACCTATTAAACCTTTCAAATAATAAGATGATTAAGCAGAAGTATTAAAAGCCAGCCTTTTTTCCACACACCAAAGACGCCTCCCTCCCGGAGTGCAACTCGAAACAAGCTCTTCAACCGGCTCATCAGCTAAAAGGTCACATGTCTTCATAATAACGTATCGAGTGTAACGTCCTGTCGATTTAAACTAATCGACGATACGCTGTGCGTAACTACATCAAACGAGACTGGTTGATGTCGATATAGGACCTAACAGGACGGAAGTGGATGACGGTGACATCCTATTTACATATCAATAGGTAGGATTATCGAAGTTACCCAACAATTCAAGTTTCAATGTATGTGTGTATGAGCCCTGAAACTAGGTTTCCTGTGAGAATAATAACTTTTTAAAAAAGACCCGTTAGCACAGAAATCAATCTATATAATTTTATAGAATATGCCACATATTTGTAAATAGAATATTCTATAGGATTTTGCGGACATTTCTGTAGAAATGGTAGTATTTTACGGTTTTCTATACAACATTCTACTATAGAATGATATAAAATACTATACAATTATATAATACCAGGTAGTCCATAGAAAACTGAAATAGACGTAAACTAAGTTTATTGGGTCTGTAATATTCTATACCAAATGATTCTACACTATATATATATATAATTCTACATATTTCTATAGAATTCTATATACTGTTTATATAAATATATAGATTTTTAAGAGACGTTTATATCTTGTCTATTGTTTCTACATTTATTTCCCCCTCCCCTCTCTCTTTACGGAAATCCTGACTGTGGTGAATATTATTTACGGTTTAACTTCGGAACTCTGGATCGGAATCCAGCCAGCTGCGCCAAGCCGTGTACCAGGCGTGATGTAATATTTCCCAGTCGGTGACCCCAGCAAACAAGGCTTCTTTCTGCATCCGGCTTCATAGTTGCTCTTTAGACAAATACACTCACGCAAGCAAATTGCATTATACGGTTATGCATTCAGGAAGCAGACACGATACACTACGCGAACCAACGTTTGCTTTTAAAATAGACAGTCGGTGCTATTATTGTGCGTAATTCAATCATTCAAACCGATTTCCTGCATGCATCTGATTCAGTCGAGCGTGTAGACGCAGTCTTTATTGGTCAAACAACACGAAATACCGCGAGAGGAGGCCATCGTAATTCGGCTACAGTTGTCAAGCTTGGTTTTTATTTCATGTACTGAAAATATCGATAAACAACATTTTACCCTTGGTACATAAAAATGCAACATTCAGATTTACAAAATAATTTCTGGTTATGTAGGGAAAGCAGCTGCGTATATGAACACATTAATCAGGGCAATTTTAATCAAATGTTATGACACGTTAGAATCACATTTGAAGAAAATACATTTGTAACGTAAAGATTATCAACGACACGCACGCACGCACGCACGCACGCACGCACGCACGCACGCACGCACGCACGCACGCACGCACGCACGCACGCACGCACGCACGCACGCACGCACGCACGCACGCACGCACGCACGCACACACACACACACACGAACATGCACGTGCACACTCATGAACGCACGCAGGCACGCTCGATCAAGCACGCACGCACGCACGCATGCACGCATACACACGTGGAGACTAGGCTTGCCCCCCCCCCGGCCTCCGCCTTTCTAGATAATAGATACGACACTGTTGATGTATCAGCTCTGAACAACAAGCTGGATGTCTTGGACAAAAGTATTGTGTGTGCTTCAGAGCAAAGAGAACTTGTCACAGGCCCTTGTTTGGTCGCCTTGGTAACAGTGCAGTAGAGTAGAGTGACTGTTCCTTGTCAAGATTGTACGTTGCCATCCAACGAGATGTAGCAACCGATGGCAGTTCTAGTGACTTGAGAACAGAATGTCGATTTCCAAAAATGTGCACAATCCCGACTTAATATGCAAAATCAGTTCCTGTCTAGACCATGTGTGCAAAAAGAACATTCAGGTGCATGGACATAATACATTGCATACACTTTCTATAGAACGAATATAATGAAACGCCTAAAACGGCATTTCCAAGACAGGCAGACAGGCTGACAGATAGACAGACAGACAGACAGACAGACAGAGAGAGTTAGGCATTTTAATAAAACCTTGAGGTAGGTCTACGATTGGACATTTAATTACTAATCCTGCAACTCACTCGAGATGGTTGTGTAACTAAGTAAAGGTGCGTTACCTAGTGTTGCGAGAATGCTGCTAGAACGTCGACGGAGCGACTGCGCAATGTTGTTGTTGTGAGCTCTTCACTGGCCCTACTTGTTGACGCAGGATCGACTACATATACACTATGTTAGTTACATTCTAAATGTAATGCGATTATGTTTAAACTGTTATATTGCTGTAAATTATATATTTTATTAGAAACAATCCAAACATATTTAAGCACCTTTTTAATTAACTTATATATGATTATTGTGCTATATTTTATTACACCATATTTATATATCTATTTTTATTTAAAGTAGCTTGTTTATTGTATTTTTAAAGTATGTATGTTTTCTTAGCAATTTTATGACTTATTTTACGATGGTCAACGCCTCGTGCATTTTCAATACGAGGTGCGTTAATTTATTTTCAACAGGATAATTATCTCTCATGAGTGACAAACAGTGGCGCCACCCCACGCAGCCTGGATAATCGAGGATGAACGACGCCACCTAAAGGAATATGATGGTGACGTGCACAAATTATGCACTAATGCCATCTACCGGTTTATTCCACACTATTTCCTCCGTAGCTGGAAGATTTCTTCACCTTCGTCACTAGTCTCGCTTACCCGACTCTCGCTCGCTTTCGTGAACTCGCCGAGAAGAGAGTCCGGCCTAAGAGTAGCCTCGATTATCCAGGCTCCGCGCTGTGGCGACAACGTTTGTCGCGCACATCTTCGCCTGGATGTAGAGTGCTTTTCATTGTGACGGAAATTATGCATGCGCCCAGATTCTGGGTGCCTACATAATTAACTAATTACGATGTCATCCGGGCATTTGGCTAATTCATAACATAAGAGTGAACTGTTTTATCAGTTTATACGATACAATTCGAATTTACGTTAAACTTTGATTATATAGACACAAATGTCCGACTGTAGTTAAATCAGTCAAAACATTTTTTAGTGTAGCATCTCCATAATGACGCTGATTTGCTGCTGGCGCTTTACGGAAACGTCTACACAAAATGGAGTGGTGACAGTTGGTAACAACGAGAACACGCCTCTGCTGCCAGACTCTCTTCTCGGCGGATTCACGAAGCCGAGCGAGAGTCGAATGAGCGAGAATATCCTCAAAGGCGTGGTTTCGTTGTTACCCACTGTCATCCTTCCATTTTGTGTAAGCTTTCCCGTGAAGCGCCAGCAGCCAATCAGTGTCATTATCAAGATTCTAAAATAAAATTCATTTGCCTGATTTAGCTTTTCAGTCTGACAGTTGCGTCAATATAATCAAAATATAAAGTTAATTCGAATTGCATGGTATAAACTGATAAAAGTTCACTCTAAATGCCCGGATGGCATCGTAATTAGCTAATTATGCATGCGCCCATAATCTGGGTGCATACATAATTTTTGTCACAATGAAAAATACACTTTGCGTCTAGGCGAAGATGTTTACGATAACCGGTGGCGACAATTGAAATGTTGAAGGGTACGTATGATTAATACATTTTCATTGTTATTATTGAAGTGTACGACAATATATATATATATATATATATATATATATATATATATATATATATATATATATATATATATATTGTATTGAAAATGGTGTCATACTGAAACGTGTGTACAACACATTTTTACAATAAACTCTACACTCTCTATTTCATTTCAATTGTCGCCACCGGTTATTACATACCAGTGAGTTTAACATCAGTTGTATGTAAATTACTCGAAACATTAATTAGAGACCACATGGTGGAATTCCTCGTAAAACATAAATTAATAAATACATCTCAACATGGATTCCTAAAAGCAAGGTCATGTATAACCAATCTCTTATGTTTTTTAGAAGAAATTACAAAGTGGGTAGATGACGGGTCACCAGTGGATGTTGTCTACTTAGATTTTCAGAAAGCTTTCGATAAAGTGCCACATCAAAGATTGTTACTTAAACTAAAAGCCCATGGTATAGGCAATGATGTAATCAACTGGATAGAAAAGTGGCTTACACACAGAAGACAGAGAGTAATAGTAGATGGTGAGATTTCAAACTCGAAATCGGTTTTGAGTGGGGTACCACAGGGAAATGATTTGGAGGATGACATATCTAGCAAAGTACTCAAGTTTGCAGATGACACAAAAGTATTCAGAAAGGTTACTAATGATACAGATAACCAAAGTTTACAGGATGATCTGGAAAAATTAGTTAAATGGTCAGAAAAATGGCAAATGTTATTCAATTTTGGGAAGTGTAAATGTATACACATAGGACATGGAAATATGGACGAGGAATATAAAATGGGGGATGCTGTACTAGGTAGAACCACACAAGAAAAGGATTCAGGAGTAACATTTAATGCTGACATGAAAGTTTCAGAGCAATGTGGGATTGCTGCTTCGAAAGGAAATCAAATTCTAGGGCTAATTAGGAGAACTATCACGTATAAGGAGAAACATCTAATTGTACCCCTGTACAAAGCAATAGTTAGACCACATTTGGAATATTGTATTCAAGCATAGAGGCCATATCGTAAAAAAGACATAGATAAGCTAGAAAGAATACAACGAAGAGCAACTAAGATGATTCCAGAATTAAGATACCTTAGTTACGAAAGTCGCTTATTACAATGTGGTTTGACAACACTAGAGACCAGGAGACTAAGAGGAGACCAAATAGAAGTGTTTAAAATAGTGAACGGTTATGAGGATGTTGATAGGAATATGTTCTTCAAACTTAAAGAAGGCAGTAGAACCAGAGGACACAAAGCAGCATTAGTTAAGGAGCAGTGTAGGTTGGACATGAGAAAGTACTCTTTCTCACAGATGGTGATAAATGAATGGAACAAACTGCCAAATGATTGTGTTAATGCTAGTAGTGTGAATATGTTTAAAAATAGAATTGACAGATATCTGATAAGGGCGGGCTACACATAGATGAGAGAATTGTTGGACTCTCGATAAGCCAATGGCTTCCTTGTCCACTTGCCATCAGGAACTTGTTGTTCGAGATGGCAATCTTGTTAAATCTTGTTAAATCTATTCATGAGTAACGGATTTCTTACCTGGCGGTTACCGTCTCTGTCACTTTTGTTGCCCACGACTACTATTGGAACAACAAGTTTACTAGGCAGAAGGCCACGTGATGTCCAGTCATCTAGTTTCACCTACAAAAAGATGATATCATTTATTTTTAAAGGCACTAATCTCTTGTTTCAATAACTAAGACGTTCAAATATCAAGCGGGTATATGTTTTATTCCACATGTCAACATTAAGCGGTTTAATTGATATGGTCTTGAGTTATTAAATTGCATACGATACATTGTAGGCAGATGTTGAACATTAACGAACGTGTCCATTCGTGTTCTGATTTTATGGTTTGATCAATGAGAGCGTGTGTAACAAACTTGGAAGTGTGTGTGTGCGCGCGCGTGTGCGTGCGCGCGCGCGTATATTAGCCAATTGGAATGCGTGTAACAATCCTGGAGGAGGTCTTATGGATTGGCCAATGAAAACGTTTCTAGCACATTCGTCTTACAGATTGGCCAATGGGACCGCGTGTAACACACTTGGAGGGTGGTCTTATGGAACGGCCAATGATAGCGCGTGTAACACACCTGGAGGAGTTCGTCGCGAAGATGTTTCATCTCGAGAAAGCTTCTGCGGCAGTCGATGCTGTAGACCAGCAGGAAGAAATCCCCTGGAGAAGCGTGATCATACGGGTAGAGAATGGTAGCGATATCTATACTACGTATACAGCTCGAGATTTCAAGTTGCCCCACCCATTACAGTACGTTTCATCAAGTTGTTGGTTCGTTCGTTCGTTGGAAGGATCGTCGGTCGTTTTTTCAGTCGTTCGCCGGCCACCGGTCCTCATATTTACTCAAAATCTAATTAAATGTTTGATTTATGTGTATATAAAAAAATTCCCACTTTGTCTCCTCGGTCAACATTAACAAATATGTTTTACGAAATTGTTTTGTCACAACAAACACGCATTTCCACCGAATCTGGCATTTCGCTCAATGTACATTCACAATTCGCGCCTACCTAGTGAGAGCGACAGACGTCTGATGGCCGGGAATGGGCAGAGAATGCCCGACGTGTCGACGATGTCAAGTCGGTGGACGCGCCCGCTGATGCGGTACACCTGTAGGCACAGAAACACCCATACGTCACAAAATGTACATACCAAATCTATCTAATTGCTATGCCAGCATGAATTTCATGGAATGAGAGTGCGAAGGCACTATATGACGCTCCCAAGCCGAGCGACGTCGCATGCGATAGCGCGGTGTGCAGAACTACCTGCCAGAAACTCTTTCAATGATATCTTGAATGGTGCTCAATGTATTAGTGATCTGCCGGGGGAATATTTTAGTGTACCTGAGCTGATCCATGTGTCAAAAACTAATAAATCAAAATTAAAGACTACTTTAACATTACTTGGAATAAAACCATCAATGAAAAAAATAAAAAATACAACTAACTATTTGTATTCTTCTTCTTTTTTCTCCTCCGTAATGTAAAGAACCAGATTTCCGGGTAATAATCCCACATATCTGGATGCGGACGCAATGCGAGTACTTAATTGAGTGATAATAAGTCCTGCTAAAAACAACCACAAAACTGAAAACTATTTCCCCGACCAATTGTCACAATACATGCAATATAATTGTTTTGTTTGCAAGGCTATTTCTTTCGCACAACCTACGGACGTCATGACTTCCTGTGTGTGACACGCGCACAACCCCGTCATAAAACGTCATAAAACTTCCGGTGTGTGACGTAATAAACGCCACGGTTTGCGCTGCAACGGAACTAATCAGACATAAGAACATTGATCGACATAGGCAAATGGCACCAACAATTGTTGGAATGGCGCCTTATAAATTTCACGATTTGATTTGTTGAAGAAAGTAGCACACGACATAACCTTGCGTGGAAGATGTTAGATGGACACATTGTCAAATCTTATCATAGTCGAGCTAAACTGTGTTCACACAGATTTGAGATAACATATCCGGTTTGCTTGTCCGTTTTAAATTACGTCATTGGGCCAATAGAAGTACAGCACCCTGGCGTACATGACAAACCTGAGATAAGCATATGATGATGCACTCATGGCTGAGAAAAAGGAACAACTACAACATATGCTAAATGGAAGAATGGAAGTAGCTTAATGTGAAGACCAATGCAAAGAAGACAAAGACGATGTTGATCAGCAGGAAAAATAAAAAAGAGATAAAAAATTAACATTACGTAGGAAGGACACAAAATGAAACCGGTGGAGAAAAGTGTACATCTTGGTCTTGGACATTTCATAACGGATGGCGGAAAATGTGACGATAATATCAAAAGGAGGGTAGAAATATATGAGCCTGATGATCGGAATCAAAACATAATAGAGATAATACATCCGAATAGAAAGCTGAACATTATCAGTCTCGGCTAACAAAACATGGTTATCCCGTTCTCCCTATATGTCTATATCTGTATACATAATTCGCCATGGCCTACCTTGCGGTGGAAGTCTTCAACAGTCGGCATGTATTTGTCGCTGAATTTGTGGCCGAGAAAGCGACGGACGATCGATGTCTTGCCGACGTTGGCGGCGCCGAGCACCAGGAGGCGTCGGATGTTCTCCGGTTCCACAGTCGCGTCCTCTTCCAGCAGAGAGACGGTGCGCAACGGGCGAATGGTCGGCAGCAGAAGTTGTTCTTGCAGCATCTGTAGCGGCTGCAGTAACTGGAACTGCGCCTGGTACGGCTGTTGCTGCTGCTGCTTCTGCTCTTCTTCCTCCTCGTCCTGCTGCAGCTGCTGCAGTTGCTGCTGCTGCTTTTGATGCTGATGCTGTTGCTGTTGCTGTTCTGCAACTGTTTGTTCGCTGGAGGAATCCACGTACGCGGCAACTGCTCCCAATACCATATTGCTGGAAATCGGTCGGATGACAACAACGAATTATTCGATGTGGTTCCGCGTCATTCGGTCGCACGTTTGCGTTTGGAGTCAAAGCCCAGTTTAACTAGTTGTGCCTAACATATTGCTTCGAGTCCTGCACATGCGTTAGCGTGACTTCAAAGTAGCGTTCCTTGTCTTCTTTGTCTTATGCGATGTTTGGAGTTGATCGCATCTGTTCGTACAATCTCACAACACTATCTCCCATGCGCATCTTCATAATATATAAATGCAAATTTCTCAACTCAACATGTATTCACCGTGTAAGACTATGCCCCCTAAAGCAAGCACCGGAATCAAAAATTGCCGAAAGTCAGTCGCCCATTGCCACGATCGCATTCGCTAACCAACATTCACTGCTTGCCTACTCCGACAGATTGGTCAGACTGCTCATTGTGCTGGCAATTATCAACGTGTTCTCCAAACATCTCGCGTATACCAAGCATTCCGGAATTCACTCGCTGGAGTTTGTCTGGGGTTGCTACGTTACGAATTGTCTCGTGCATGGGTTTGATCAGTGTCATCATTCTTGCCTGTTTGTCATGGCGATCTCAGCGCGGCGCTGCTTTCGCAGTCTACCGGCCGCATTCCACGAAGGTTGACGTCAGCAGGGCCGGGCCTATCAAGCCCTTGCGCAATTTTGCACTGTGATCAACGAGCATCATTATTTGATTAGCACCAGGAAACAGCACGTACTATACAGGGTACATGACAGTGGTGACAGTTAACTCCAAACAGCCTTGTCTATGGCTAACATAGTAATGGCCAGCTTCTGTTTCGTGAGACAAAGCTTGTCTGAAGCTGCTTCGTGTTGGTAAATTGTCAGCATGACGCCTCGCACGCTTGATCTCCTGGTTTGTCCGGTACGTTTTGATGTCTACAGCAGAACCGCCATTAACACTGGTTTGCCAGGTGGATCGGTCTTCGGCAACTGTTTGCCAGTGCTGAGGGAAAATGCCCTAGTATTTCAAATATATTTTGATTGTGTCCTTGTATCTCAACGTAGGTCTGCCAACTGGGCGTTGGCCTTCAGTTAACTCCCCATAAAGGATGAATTTTTGGGAGGCAGTCACTAAACATCCGCTGTACGCGCCCCAGCCATCGTATTCGTGTGTGTTTGAGAATGATGCTCAGTGGTGTTGACTTTCAGCGTTGCTGAATCTCAAGACTGGTGACTCTGCCCTGCCATTTCACGCCAAGGATCATAAGCAGGCAGCGTAGATGGAAGCCGTTTAGCTTCCATTCCTGTTTGCTGTCCATGTCTCTGCTCCATACAATAAGATGCTAAGACAACACATATGATACACTTTCGGTTTTATGTGCATTGTCTAGCTCTTGTTGGAGCAGCGTCTTTCTAATCTGGAGACAAACCCAATATTCTGACGACACTTCTTTACCTTTTTGGTGACATTTCCACTGGTGTGGTTTTACAAATCAAGACCATTCCCTGTAAGGGGCACATATTAAAGTCTACCAAGAATATCACGTGTGAATATATAAAATAGGTGTTCAAATTTGTAGTCAGCAAAAAGCAGTTACTATAGCAACAAAGACAAGATTACGAAGCAAAAATTACTGCTAAGACATTACTTTGCCTGTTCAACAAACATTATAATACTATATACATTTGGCTGGTTCTTGGCCGCATCCAACATAAGGTTAACCTGTTCACCGGGCCATGTCAAAGTGGCTTCAAGCAGGGCTCAGATGTGTGGACATTGTATGGACCCAGCGCATCCTATTGTCAGTAGTTATGTCACATCCTTAGGATTTCCACAATATGGGTTTTGACATGTCCCGCGTATGTGAGACCATACAACGACGCCGAATACTCGAAGTTCTACACCTGGCAGGGGCGAATCCTCTATCTTTCACTGGGGGACAAACAAGTGAAGTTTAACGCCAGTCGACGGGCACTCGTAGCAACGAACTTGTCAATCACCTGGTCGACAGGCACTCGTAGCAACGAACTTGTCAATCACCTGGTCGAAAGGCACTCGTAGCAACGAACTTGTCAATCACCTGGTCGACGGGCACTCGTAGCAACGAACTTGTCAATCACCTGGTCGACAGGCACTCGTAGCAACGAACTTGTCAATCACCTGGTCGACAGGCACTCGTAGCAACGAACTTGTCAATCACCTGGTCGACAGGCACTCGTAGCAACGAACTTGTCAATCACCTGGTCGACAGGCACTCGTAGCAACGAACTTGTCAATCACCTGGTCGACAGGCACTCGTAGCAACGAACTTGTCAATCACCTGGTCGACAGGCACTCGTAGCAACGAACTTGTCAATCACCTGGTCGACAGGCACTCGTAGCAACGAACTTGTCAATCACCTGGTCGACGGTTGGGTGATCTTTTAAATGTACTTGGGTGATTGAAATTGGATTAAAAGGGGGTCTTGGGACCCCCGAAAAGTTTTTTTACATGTTTTACCTGTAAACCAACTTCGGTACCCACAGATTATCGCAGTAATCCTTCCAGGCGACGATTACATCATTAGAAAAGGTCAAACCCGTTTTATATCGCATGCGACGTCGCTTCAAAACTGGATCATTTGGACATTTGTTTTTCGTGCGATGTCGTCGCGTTGCGCTGCAACGACGCACTGTTTACACGGGACGATCAAGCAGCAATTTTGTCTAGCGCTTGCGACCATATCGGCTGGTGTAAACGCGGATTTACCTACCAACACGTACCAGGCGGCTCGAACGTCCCAGCACAGCTAAAATTTACAAGAAACGGCGACGGATCATACGTAGTACACATTTAGATGGAAACGGTGTCTCCAAATCAAACATTCACAAGGACCCAATGCACACACGATCCATTGTTCTATAAGGTAGTTTATTTCATCTGCACCCAAGGTCAGATTACACAAATACAGAATAGGTGGACTGAACAGGTTCATCAGATATTGGTTGACCAAAGATGTTACACGAGTCTAATACAGCGACTCTGTAGGTTCACGGTAAGTCGAACCTGTGTGTGGTTCACGGACATGATACCATTCCATGGCTTTGTGCTTACAAGTGTTGACTAACCACAACATCTACCACCATACAAGTTCTGACTTGCTAAGAAGCATGGCACATAAATAGCTACATACAATAATGAATATGTACAAAAGACATGCCGCAACATATGGTTCCCATGGGTCTGGCAAGTTGTAACACGTTGCTACTGTCTTGTTTGTTATATACATAGTTTCCTTGACCACATTAATTTTTTGACGGATTCTGCCAGATCAACATACACTGGATAAAATAACCCATCTTCTTTGACCAAAACATCTACAATGGCAGCCATTTTAATAATCTGGAGACGATTTCAAGACACTAAATAAAAAAGTTTGTCAATCCATGAATACTGCGTAACATCATATAGAGGGTAACTAGTGTCAATTTTGATGGCATAAACTTAGCGTGTAAATGTCTGTTACAACTACATTCAATAATGTATAACATACACTTTGCATAGAACACTGATACATCTTATAAAACTCACATTCATTGATCTTAATCTGCATTGATGGTGAACACAATTACAGAGGTCAAAACTCCACAATCTCTTGGTAACTCTGGAAATGTCATATAATATGCACACATACTTTGACCACAACAACATTTACGAAGTACCTTCTGCTAATATAAATACCATCAACATTAATGCTTGCTTTGGTAAAAGCACATCAGAAACCCTCAGCTGCCTTGTTCAGTGTATGTTGAGAGTTGAAACCATCACTGCAAAACCAGTATTAACACAACTTTACAGTAAAAATTAACACAGTGAATATTCCTAAACATTATTGTGATCTACAGCATGCCACCAATGACAACATTTCACATGTAACCATTTAAAAACGTCACTACTCATGTATTTATCACACAAGTGACCAACCAGCTTAGCCACTTTGCAGCGTACTGCATATGGTTATGCCGACTACAGCTCGCGCAGTGTTCGTGTTACAAAATCCATCACACGATGCAGCCATTGCTGTCTCCTTCTGTGCTCAGACCACAGAACGCACGTCTACACCTATCCAGAGTCCAGCTGTGCGGTTTCCAAGAACCGCCGACGTCGTCATTCACTGGGACAAGAGCAGGTGGAATATGGACACAGCTATGTGTCAGTTACCAACAGATGACACTTCTGTTTGAAGAAGTACCCAGAAAATATGCCTAATGTATAGTCATGACAGTTGCCATTGTCATAGATGATATAGATGGTCTCTCTCTATGGCCACCTGTCTCTGTAGTGTCTCCTACTGCCCGTTCCATGGAGGTAGACATACGCGGTCTCTCTTTCTCTATTGCAACCTGTCTCTGTAGTGTCTCCTACTGCCCGTTCCATGGAGGTAGACATAGATGGTCTCTCTTTCTCTATTGCAACCTGTCTCTGTAGTGTCTCCTACTGCCCAATCCATGGAGGCAGACATAGACGGTCTCTCTTTCTCTATTACAACCTGTCTCTGTAGTGTCTCCTGCCCGATCCATGGAGGTAGACATAGACGGTCTCTCTTTCTCTATAGCAACCTGTCTCTGTAGTGTCTCCTACTGCCCATTCCATGGAGGTAGACATAGACGGTCTCTCTCTCTATTGCAACCTGTCTCTGTAGTGTCTCCTACTGCCCGATCCATGGAGGTAGACATAGACGGTCTCTCTTTCTCTATAGCAACCTGTCTCTGTAGTGTCTCCTACTGCCCGTTCCATGGAGGTAGACATAGACGGTCTCTCTTTCTCTATATATATAGCAACCTGTCTCTGTAGTGTCTCCTACTGCCCATTCCATGGAGGTAGACATAGACGGTCTCTCTCTCTATTGCAACCTGACTGCCCGATCCATGGAGGTGGACATAGACGGTCTCTCTCTATGGCCACCTGTCTCTGTAGTGTCTCCTACTGCGCGATCCATGGAGGTAGACATAGACGGTCTCTCTCTATGGCCACCTGTCTCTGTAGTGTCTCCTACTGCCCGTTCCATGGAGGTAGACATAGACGGTCTCTCTCTCTCTCTATTGCAAACTGTCTCTGTAGTGTCTCCTACTGCCCGTTCCATGGAGGTAGACATAGACGGTCTCTCTCTATTGCAACCTGTCTCTGTAGTGTCTCCTACTGCCCATTCCATGGAGGTAGACATAGAAGGTCTCTCTCTATTGCAACCTGTCTCTGTAGTGTCTCCTACTGCCCGTTCCATGGAGGTAGACATAGACGGTCTCTCTCTATGGCCACCTGTCTCTGTAGTGTCTCCTGTTGGGCAGCTGCCTGCAACATCAACTGAAACAACAACGCATATACTTCTAACATACTGTCAGACTTGTTGGCACGTCACAAAATGGCAAGTGAATTCAAGTCTTAAGTCATTATTCAGCAAGTCAAGTCAATGACCTCCAATTCCAAGTCAAATATTGAGTCATCTCTCTGAATTCCAAGTCAACTTGCAAGTCATGAAAATAGCTCAAGTCAGCCCCTACGTCTGGATACGGCTCAAATTAACAAGTCTGCATACTGTCATGTCACATATTTACATGCTACAATATTAGGTACTATATGAATGAAGACGTGAATATTAATAATAGTTCTTTATTTACCCCTTTTCTAGCATTTAAATGATTAACTGCTTGTATTTGATTAACTTGTTGTATTTGTATATGAAAAATATAGATGAAAATACACATACAGTCTTCCCCCTAGATGCATGAAACCACAAAATGTCTGAACTGGCAAACTTAGAAACCTTCATTCTTACGTAAATTTTCACAATCCGTCAGAGATCAAATACGTAACTCTCATCTTTGTTCATTAATTTAATGGCGACTGGATCAACTACCTTCAATGTCTCAAGTTGTTAAAGTATCTGGTGATTGAGTGGTTTTACATTCTGATTACATGTTCACCTCAAAGACAGTTATCACAAAAAACACATCATCACAAGTGTCAAGACTGTGAAAATTAGTATTTGGTGGTAATTTCTACATGGCTGAATACAGCACTAGTGAAATTCTACCAACTATTGTTGCCCTCATCATATCCCTGAGGGGTGCCTGTACCTGGTGGGCGAGGATGGGGTCAGTGCTGTACGGGGGTCGACTCAGCAGGTCCCTGTAAAGCAGCTCCTGCTCGCGAGCGGCCATCATGAGCGGGTGTCCGTGCGGTAGCGGGTATGGCCCAGGCAGGCCTCGTGCTGCCGCGGCTGCCTCCACTGCTGCAACACATGCATACAGCAGGTCAGTTAAGGTTTTTTTAAACAAGTCGGACATCAATACATATATGTATATCCGTTGAAGTATGATATGATCAATTTGAGAAGTCGATATGGCATTGGAATGAACAGGTCTGCTGAGATACAGCACAATGTACAAATGTACCTTTATTATGTAATAAAGCCCAAGGCTTATTTTGTAATAAAGGTACGTTTGTATATAGTGCTGTAATAGTTTGAAGGTGGGCAGGTTGTTTTGCAGTGTAGTAGGATTGTTGCATAAAATCAGAAAATCTAAAACTATTTAATAAATCAATAAAATTTCTCCAGATTGCATCTGTCAGTCTTACGTGGCAACTTAACCTCGAGTTGTAATATGCATGCAATATGAAATATGCTCTATCAATGCTGATTTTGTGTACATACTTGTATTAAAAACTTCTACAGTTACAAATCGCTGTTTTAGTTGGCTCAGTTTCCATCTTATTTTGCACTGGCATATGGTAAAATCCAGAATGTAATGGACCTTTGCATTTGTTTTGTATCCATAACACCCACAAACAATTGTAGAAATATTATAATCCTCGTGTGTTACCTGAAGCCGACGGTGGCCCCAGTCCATGGGGCGGGGGATGCTGCGGGGGCACTCCGAGGGCGGGATCTGGTTGGTGTAGATGTAGGTGTGTGTGCGCGTGTGCGTGCGTGTGTGTGTGGGCAGCAGCAGCTGCAGCAGCGACGGCCGCTGACTGGTGTATTCCCGCCATCTGTAGCCGGATCATGGGGTCAGTAGCCATGGCAATGCGCTGCTCCGACTGCAGCCACTCTGCAGACAGGCGCTCAGCCATTGCCGGGTCTACAACGCACAAGCCAGGTTTTTACTGCACCCATACTAGAGTTGTCCCAAAAAATAGTTCTTCAAACAACCATGCCTAAAAATAAAAGGCTTGATGAAAAAACAGATATGTTAAAATTTCAGAGCAATCAATTGAGAGGAGGTGACTGCACACAATGTTTACCATTATCGAAATTTTGGGGTTAAATTTGTATATATAATTTATGTATAATGGTAAATTTTTTGTCGTGTGAGCAACAACTGCGTCTTCAGCACGAGTAGCACCACTTAGCCTTCAACTGCCATGTAAGCAGTAGACATTGATCTTAATCTAGGACTAATTTTGTTAACAGAACAACTGTGCAACACATCTGATCTTGTATATTTGTACATCAGTAATGTGTGCAGTGGTGTAACAACTGATCTTGTATGTTTGTATGTCAGTAATGTGAGCAGTGATGTAACAACTGATCTTGTATGTTTGTATGTCAGTAATGTGTGCAGTGGTGTAACAACTGATCTTGTATGTTTGTATGTCAGTAATGTGAGCAGTGATGTAACAACTGATCATGTATGTTTGTATGTCAGTAATGTGAGCAGTGATGTAACAACTGATCTTGTATGTTTGTATGTCAGTAATGTGTGCAGTGGTGTAACAACTGATCTTGTATGTTTGTATGTCAGTAATGTGAGCAGTGATGTAACAACTGATCTTGTATGTTTGTATGTCAGTAATGTGAGCAGTGATGTAACAACTGATCTTGTATGTTTGTATGTCAGTAATGTGTGCAGTGGTGTAACAACTGATCTTGTATGTTTGTATGTCAGTAATGTGAGCAGTGGTGTAACAACTGATCTTGCACGTTTGTATGTCAGCAATGTGAACAGTGGTGTAACAACTGATCTTGTATGTTTGTATGTCAGTAATGTGAACAGTGATGTAACAACTGATCTTTTACGTTTGTATGTCAGTAATGTGAGCAGTGGTGTAACAACTGATCTTGTATGTTTGTATGTCAGTAATGTGAGCAGTGATGTAACAACTGATCTTGTATGTTTGTACGTCAGTAATGTGAGGAGTGGTGTAACAACTGATCTTGTATGTTTGTATGTCAGCAATGTGAGCAGTGGTGTAACAACTGATCTTGTATGTTTGTATGTCAGTAATGTGAGCAGTGGTGTAACAACTGATCTGGTATGTTTGTACGTCAGTAATGTGAGCAGTGGTGTAACCGCTGATCTTGAATGTTTGTATGTCAGCAATGTGAGCAGTGGTGTAACAACTGATCTTATATGTTTGTATGTCAGTAATGTGAGCAGTGATGTAACAACTGATCTTGTATGTTTGTATGTCAGCAATGTGAGCAGTGGTGTAACAACTGATCTTGTATGTTTGTATGTCAGCAATGTGAGCAGAGATGCAACAACTGATCTTGTATGTTTGTATGTCAGCAATGTGAGCAGTGGTGTAACAAATGATCTTGTAAGTTTGTACATCAGTAATGTGAGCAGTGATGTGACAAATGATCTTGTATGTTTGTACGTCAGTAATGTGAGCAGTGGTGTAACAACTGATCTTGTATGTTTGTACGTCAGTAATGTGAGCAGTGGTGTAACAACTGATCTTGTATGTTTGTATGTCAGTAATGTGAGCAGTGATGTAACAACTGATCTTATATGTTTGTACGTCAGTAATGTGAGCAGTGGTGTAACAACTGGTATTGTATGTTTGTACGTCAGTAATGTGAGCAGTGGTGTAACAACTGATCTTGTATGTTTGTATGTCAGCAATGTGAGCAGTGGTGTAACAACTGATCTTGTATGTTTGTATGTCAGTAATGTGAACAGTGATGTAACAACTGATCTTGTATGTTTGTATGTCAGTAATGTGAGCAGTGATGTAGCAACTGATCTTGTATGTTTGTACGTCAGTAATGTGAGCAGTGATGTAACAACTGATCATGTATGTTTGTACGTCAGCAATGTGAACAGTGGTGTAACAACTGATCTTGTATGTTTGTATGTCAGTAATGTGAACAGTGATGTAACAACTGATCTTGTATGTCTGTACGTCAGTAATGTGAGCAGTGGTGTAACAACTGATCTTGTATGTTTGTATGTCAGTAATGTGAGCAGTGATGTAACAACTGATATTGTATGTTTGTATGTCAGTAATGTGAACAGTGATGTAACAACTGATCTTGTATGTTTGTACATCAGTAATGTGAGCAGTGATGTAACAACTGATCTTGTATGTTTGTATGTCAGTGATGTAAGCAGTGATGTAACATTAGATACTGTCACCTGTCAACGTCGCACAACAACCAGAGACCAACAACAGTGCAACTAATACTAACTACTAAGACAGTGTAGGAATTGGGACAAACGTCACGCTTGCTGTAGACCTAATCAAAGGTAACATGTGCTTCAAAACTCTGTGTAAATAGGCCGGATGTCAATTATGGCAATTTTTACAAATCTGATAAAACAAGTAATATAAACCGGCATACCGAGTCTCTCGAGACGTTCCCTCTCACGCTGCAAGAGGTCGCTAGCGAGACTAGCAGGAGGGTACACCCCTGGGATATGGGGGCCGCCGTGCATTGGCCCCGACCCTGGCACCTGACCACCAGGGGGCACCAGCATGCTGTAACGCCTCTGAAGCTCTACCCACTCGGGCAGCGTGCCAGGAAACCGTTCCAGTCCTGAAATGTATAGTATAATAGGGTCACTCTCCAAAATTTTCTGACAATTGGCTTGGCAGAGGCTATTTTTTATGTTCTCCAATCTCTGTTTAACGCACTAAGTGGCAGGCCGCGCATGTCAGGAATAGAACCCTCTACAGTTATGCCCGCTACCAAGGTACCGAGTTCATTTTAACACCCTAAAGAAATATATATAAATGCTGGAACTGAATTCTAATACTGCTAATCGACAGTTATTATGTTCTTCTTCGTGTTATACTAGAAAACCGTCTGGGGAACATCTATAAACTCATAAAATAAGACCCTGTTCTGTGGATATGATTTGAAAATGCAAGACGTTGCTAGCGAGACCAGTTGGAAAATTTCCTAAAAATAACTCTACAAGCCGAGTGACAAGACACGTACCTGGTGGTTTCATTTCGAGTTCCTGTTTCATCTTTTCTCGTAACTCCATCTCCCTGAGTTCCCTTTCCCTCATTTCCCTCTCCCTGGCGTCCCTCTCCCGCTTGTCTCGCTCCAACTCTATCTCTAGACTGAAGATTCAAAGACACACATTAGCCCACACTCACTGCAACTTCACAACAACCTCTATTAGTTTGTTTTATTAAATCATACAAGTTTAATTGGTTAATTACTGTAGCTAGTTTGGGGTTTCATATAATTAAAATGCCAAAACTCTCACGATTTTTTATCTCAAAGTATATCTAAATTAAACATGCTGCTGCTGTATATTTTCCATCAGAAATTACATAAAATGGGACTTTCAAAGATCAATAAATCACACCTGGTAAAATTTGCTATATTTCAGCTTCAAAGGAGAATATTTATTGGTCTGTATTTAATTTTAGTAAAGCGATCTGTATATATGTTGTAAAAACTAGTATATTTTCTTTCATCACCAAATAGTGTATTTTCAAAACCGTCAAGAGGTGAAAGATCACGGCAGCAACACGCTTTGTGTGAATATTGTTTCTAACCAAACAAAATGTTATAAATATATTTAGTGTTGCAATATCCCACAAAACGTTGTTCAGTTAATCAACGAAAATCAATGCACATTCCTGTTATGTGGCAAAACCAAACCACAGACCTGGGCAGAGGTACCAAACTAAACTAGTTACCGAACAACATTTTTAATAATGACCACTGACCGTTCCCGTGATCCGGGTGGGTACATGCTGGCCATTGCGTAGTAGGGGTCCACTGCAGGTCCCATCTGACCAAGACTATACGCCAGTTGAGGGTCTTGTTGCACACCTGAATCACAAACAAACTTATACACGCCCTTGCACAAGTCACAAACCATACACAATTACTAGTATTAGTTATACAGGGGACTCTGTTTAATAGAATCACGGATAGCAGAATCAGCCGCTTAGCAGAATCAATTATATTGGCAGGGATGGAATCATTCCCACTGTATTAAAATGTATAGATGTATTAACATATTTCATTTAATCAGGACAATAAATTTTTGCAGTAACAGCAAACTGTATAATAACATATATGATTGGCTATAACTATAGGAAAAGACTGCAAAATGGTATTTAAAAAAAAATAAACACGCTTATGTTTTGTACAGATACAAGTAGTCGGGAACCAGCCGTAGAGATTCCATTTACCCACTTTACCCACATCATGTGACTACATTATAATGCTCTCCGACATAAAATGCAGTCATAACATTACAGGAAAGTAAACAAGACTTTGAACGAATCACCTGATCTCATCAACTTACCAAGGGCATGCGGTCTAGCATATTCAGACAGCTGCCTTAGTGCAGGGGTAGGATCAGGCCCCAAGAACGCCCCCCGCGGGGTAAGACGCTCGGCCCCACCGGGATAGGCTGGGATCTGTGTACTCATAAAGTTGCTCGTGATTTGTGCGTCGGCGGACTTGTTTTCTGGGGGCGTGTGTGGTTTCTTCTATGGCAAAGACATAGGCAATATTTACTAGTGTGTTGGGTTTAACTACAGCAAATATGCAATATTTACTGCCCTGCTAAGGGTCTTATGGTGAGTTTATGTCACCACTCCTGTATAGTGAATGGACTGTTACTGATGTGACTGTATCTTCTGATAACACCAATTAGCAATTTAACATGCAAGTTTGAATGAGCAATTTAACATGCAAGTTTGAATGAGCAATTTAACATGCAAGTTTGAATGAGCAATTTAACATGCAAGTTTGAATGAGCAATTTAACATGCAAGTTTGAATGAGCAATTTAACATGCAAGTTTGAATGAGCAATTTAACATTCAAGTTTGAACGAGCAATTTAACATGCAAGTTTGAATTTGCAATTCTGTAAAAAATACACATCCTTTAGATGGGATAATTTATAGTTAAATAAACAGTCCATGCTGTCTTTGTGTACATAATATATCAAATTGATCAGTTTACGTAACTTGTAACTATCACAGAAAACATGCATAGCATTGTGAACTATTGTATATGATTTGGAACAATCGTAGAAAACATGCATGGCGTTGCGAACAATCTATGATTCCTCTGAAAACCTGGCATCGAGACGCAAAGCGTCTAGGAGGGTACACATGGACACATGTTAGCTAGATTGTAGTAAGATTGCAAACACTAGATACTTTGGCAGCATTCCCTGTCTACTGGTGACCAAGTGGTATGATGGCACTTACAGCAACCCTCTCTTCCTCCTTCAACTCTTCTTTCCGCTCTGATTTGATGGTTACAGTGGGCTTGAGTTGCCCCGTCCCAGACGGGTGCTTGCAGCGCTGTTGGTCCTGCTGCTGGCTACTCAATGAGCGCTTCAACACCGGTTTGAATTCAAAGTCACATCTACTGCACGAGTTCCAACCTCGACTCCAATGCTTGACGAAACTGCACAGAAACAGCTTCATTACTAACACTGGTTGATCAAGGCACGAATGTAGTGGGGTGCATGTCTAACAAAAACATTTTGAAGAATCTACACTGTCCAACAGCTACACTCAAGGTAAACCATCAAGGTAAGTATATAACAAGTAATACAGGAAGACATCTTACATAAGATGAAAGAAAGTGTCTTATCACCCCCCCCGGAATGGATGGGAAAACACTGATTTAACAAATTTAAAGGTATTGCACTGTTTCAATAATGGTTTTGTACCTACTCCTAAAATCATGTTTTTTTGTGCGATTACCCCAAGATGACCAACATTCTCACTCTGCAAATGGCTGATTATAAAATATTATCCCTTTCTGTATGCAAAGGGAGCCGATTGACCGGAACCAAATGTCAACAAATGTTTGTGTCATACAAATACAACTGAATGAGTTCTGTACTGGTGACATAACCTACAAGTGGTGGACGTGGACTCACATGGCGTTCTTGCTACGGTAACACTCCTCGTCAATTATGCGTGCAGGCGGACTGGGACTGCGCACCAACTCAACCGTGTCACTTCCAGGACTGTCCGTGTCACGCACCGGTGACCTTGAGCGCGACCGTGGTCTCACCTGATTTGGTGAATGAGGCCGCACTGCTGTGTTGGTGGGAGGGGTGCAAGGATGCATGAGAGGCAGCCCTGGTACGAGGGGTGGGGGCGTCTCAGACTGCTCCTGTTTGCACTGGATGTCCAGCAGCTGAGGTGACCGTGCCGATGCACTGCTGACCAGTGGTGGCGGACCTTGAGACGGTCCCTGGAGTGGCCGCTGGAGCGCAGCATCAGGTGGCAGCACTGGATATAACGATCCGGGTAGCGGCTGCGAAGGCAGTGGATATAATGTGCCTGGCAATGTCATAGATCCTGGCAATGGGGCAAATCCCGTTTTTGGTGGCTGCCCTGTCAACTGGGTTGGTAGGAGGGGCAAACCGTGATGAAGTACAAGGGGAGAGCCGCGGCGCCGTGGCACAGGCGACCCACTATGCATCAGTGTGGGCGACCCACGATGCATTGGTACGGGTGACCCACGATGATTCAGTCCAGGCGAACCACGATGCATTGGTCCGGGTGACCCACGTGACCCCAGGACAGGCGACGCCCGCTGACTAGACACCGGTGATGCCCTCTGTAGAGTTACTGGTGAACTGCGCTGCGATGTTGCTGGGGAGTTCCTACATATAAACGGGAGTGGCGACATGCGTGGTGAACTAGGCTTCAGTGGTGGAGGTGGCGACCTCTGCAGTGGTAATAATTCGTCACGCACAGCCCTCTTGGCAGCCATTTGTCCCTGGGAGGCGCCACCAACACTGTCCGTTTCCGACACAGCATCATTCCGGTGTGTCACCAAGTCAGACGTCACAGCGGTGTCCCGGGGCGACCAGTCATAATCCACGGGTTCGGTCTTCACTTCTGTCTTGATGAAAACATCTGTGACAGGCTTTGCTGTCTGTCCGACACTCGTGACAGCAGAAACGCTTGGGATGGTGGAAACGGCTGTGACGGTCGTGACACTTGTGGCAGCGACACTTATGACAGTGCTCAAGTCTGGCTTGACATCCTCCTGGCAGTACGCAGGTGCGGGAAGGGCCTTGTGGTCTGAGTCATCTGTCAGACTAGGTGTGCTTGAAGACGTCGTCGATGTCAGCTCATCCTGAAATAACACAGAAGATACCTTATTAGGAACATCTACATACATTAGACAGTGAGTCATCAAACCAACTTCATGAATTAGACGATAAATTATCTTAAATTTTAGGTCAGGTTCTGATGAATTGCTTAATCAGACAGTCTGCTCTCCCCCAGAGGAAAGTGTATTACCAGAAAGACGTCTTCATGGTCTTGATGACTCCCTGGTAAACAAATTGAGTGACATTTTTATGCACTGTCAACCTATAACTGCCCAAGCAGGTGACAGAGGCCTGGAATCAGAGCTTATAACTATGATATATCACGCATGTAAAGTTAAAGAGAGTCACGACCCAGTATGATGCTTTGGGAAATCTGTCAGCGAAAATATCTGACCAGTTCATGAACCAAAACACTGACTTAGACAAAGAATTAACTTTACTTTAACTCAATGTCAAACGCCCTTTTTGTCACATGGTTGTATATCGTTTAAATGACATCCCTGTTCATGATACCATGCTTAACGATTTTTGCTTGTTGCGCCCAGAGGATTAATGTCACCACAATACTCAATCAATCTTTGTCAACAGGTATATTTCCTGACAAACTAAAAGTTGCTAAAGTAATACCACTATTCAAAAAAGGTGATAATACCATTTTTGATAATTACCGTCCAATTTCGATCTTACCAGCAATTTCTAAAGTATTTGAGAGAGTCATATTTGACCAACTACACGAATATTTCCACAATAGAGAGCTATACTACAGTAGTCAATATGGCTTCAGAGAGAAACATTCAACCGAACTTGCCACCCTTGAAATAATAGACAGAATTATTCAGGAAATGGACAAACATCTAACTCCAATAAATATATATATTGATTTATCAAAAGCCTTTGATACAATAGACCATAATATACTCATGGATAAATTAAAGCACTATGGCATAAAAGGCACAGCATTTAACCTCTTTAAGAACTATTTATCAAATCGTAAACAGTACGTACAATTTGGACCCGTAAAATCTAAAGAAGCATATATTACTACTGGTGTCCCGCAAGGGTCGATATTAGGACCTTTGTTGTTCATTATATACATTAATGACCTACCAATTGCTAGTGACCTTTTCAACTTCATAACTTATGCTGACGATACAACCCTAACCAGTACATTAGATGTCTTTAATCGACCCGGTGACTTAAATAACAATATAAACGAAGAACTAAACAAGATATGTGACTGGCTTAACGTAAACAAACTTGCTCTAAATGTTGACAAAACTAAAGCTATGATTTTTCATATGCCACAAAAGAAAGTAGAAAAGCCTGTGCTATTAGTAAATGGAACTGTAATTGAATATGTAAATAACTTCAACTTTTTGGGCATCACATTAAATAATCACTTGAACTGGGACAGTCACATAAACAAAGTAGCATACAAAATATCTAGAACCACTGGAATTCTAAAAAAACTGACACATTTTTTACCACAGCATATTCTAAGGACAATGTACAATTCTATCATATTACCTCATATAAACTATGGTATATTGGCATGGGGGTATCAAACGCAACGCATATTTATACTTCAGAAAAAAGCAATTAGAATAATCACGTTAAGTAAATATAATGCACACACTGCTCCTATTTATAAAGAACTCAAATTATTAAAGGTCAGTGACATCTACAAGCTACAAGAACTTAAGTTTTATCATAAATTAATAAATAAACAACTACCTGAATATTTTTATAATATACCTTATACCAACACTTTTGAAATACATCAATATGACACACGAGACAAAAATCGCTTATTTATGTCAAGAAATAATCATGTTTTCGCAAACAAATGTATTAGATACAGCATGATTAGAACTGTTAACAATAGTCCAAATGATATTACTGACAAAGTCCATACTCATAGTCTATATGGTTTCTCCAGTTACATAAAACAATATCTTCTTGGTAATTATGAATACAACTGTACCAAAACAAATTGTTACATTTGCCGAAATCAGGGCATACGTGTATAGTTATTTATTTGTGTAATTAATATGTAGGTATATCTCATAGGCAGCCATACATATGCATATATGTACATGGATATGCTTGTATACATATAGTTTATACATATATGCATGTATGTATATGTGTATGTATATGTATATATATATATATATATATATATATATATATATATATATATATATATATATATATATATTATTATTATATAATTATAAACTTAGTACTTTTATTATTGCTATCACTTGTATTCTTAATATTTTTAATATATTTTCAATTGCTCAATTGCTTGACTAAACCAGTGGTGGTTCCCATGATAGCGACATACTCAATGTCTTAATGGGAGTCTCCGTGACCATTTATTTTATTTACTTTGTTTATATGTCGATTGTGTTACATTTACTTGGTCAAAATAAATGAGTCTGAGTCTGAGTCTAATGTGCTACAGAAACTTTATTATTATTATTAGTACAATGACATAGCATAAGCAACACCTGCTTACCTGGCGACTCTCAGCGACTGGGTGAATATCATCATTGCACACACTGCTACTGTCAGTGAAGGATTCACTTGGACTGTCACACCATTCCTGTAGAAAACATGTAGATCATGTACTACTACTACTTGATATAAGGCCTAGGCATAAAGGCTCACTATTTACATGCGAGTGTCACTGGTTTTGGCATAATCTTTACTCTACCAGACTCCTTGGACAAGTACATAATCTTTACTTTACCAGACCCCTTGGACAAGTACATAATCTTTACTCTACCAGACTCCTTGGACAAGTACATAATCTTTACTCTACCAGACTCCTTGGACAAGTACATAATCTTTACTCTACCAGACTCCTTGGACAATACATAATCTTTACTCTACCAGACTCCTTGGACAAGTACATAATCTTTACTCTACCAGACTCCTTGGACAAGTACATAATCTTTACTCTACCAGACTCCTTGGACAAGTACATAATCTTTACTCTACCAGACTCCTTGGACAAGTACATAATCTTTACTCTACCAGACTCCTTGGACAAGTACATAATCTTTACTCTACCAGACTCCTTGGACAAGTACATAATCTTTACTCTACCAGACTCCTTGGACAAGTACATAATCTTTACTCTACCAGACTCCTTGGACAAGTACATAATCTTTACTCTACCAGACTCCTTGGACAAGTACATAATCTTTACTTTACCAGACTCCTTGGACAAGTACATAATCTTTACTCTACCAGACTCCTTGGACAAGTACATAATCTTTACTCTACCAGACTCCTTGGACAAGTACATAATCTTTACTCTACCAGACTCCTTGGACAAGTACATAATCTTTACTCTACCAGACTCCTTGGACAAGTACATAATCTTTACTCTACCAGACTCCCTGGACAAGTACATAATCTTTACTCTACCAGACTCCTTGGACAAGTACATAATCTTTACTCTACCAGACTCCCTGGACAAGTACATAATCTTTACTCTACCAGACTCCTTGGACAAGTACATAATCTTTACTCTACCAGACTCCTTGGACAAGTACATAATCTTTACTTTACCAGACTCCTTGGACAAGTACATAATCTTTACTTTACCAGACTCCTTGGACAAGTACACAATCACAATGTTCTTGACTTGGATTAATATGTCCTACTGTTTTGATACTACTGCTATTTTGCAGTGTAAATCAAAATATGTTCACTATAATTAAAGCTTAGATACATGCGCACAAATATGCACTCATTATACAGAACCACATGAAATAAGAATTGGAAGAAGCTTGACTTTTACCTCTTTCCTTCTCTTCAGTGGCTTCGAGTCCTCTGGGTCACTTGAATCAACATGGCGCTTTTGATCCTCTCTCTTCTGTCAAACAGTTTGTCAGCATAATTACATTGAAACTAAAATAACATCACTGTACAGATATACTAGTAAAACATGTCATCTTCTCCTAAATGCTAAATGATTTATAACATAAAAAATTGCAGCTGTTCTAACATGTGATATACATGTGTACGATACTGTTAGACACACTGGATACAACTTGAGAGAACTTTCATAATTATTTATTATGTCTCTGTCATGGTAGTCATGACCACTGTTGCTAAAAATAACTGTCATGACCACTCACTATGTGTCCGTCACGGTAGTCATGACCGCTGCTGCTACTACAAAGACTGTCGGCACTGGGTGACTTGGCCAGGGATCGGTCACTGTGGTCTTCGGGACTGCCCCTCGTGTCCTTGCTCAGTTTGTCGCCATCGTCGTCACGGACGGGTTTGAAGAGGAATGGCGGCAAGTCATTTGACTTGTCTAAGGGCCGTTCGTCCCCATACTTCTTGTAGAAGTGACGGCATTCGGTGCAGAGTAGCACATTATCCTTACCTCCGTGATGCCAGTCTCTAGATTCTGGCAACGTAAACACAGTGATTACCTCACACTCATGCATGCATGCATGCACGCACGCACGCACGCACGCACGCACGCACGCACGCACACAGACACCTTATACACTCAGTTGAATCTCTTGTCATGCCTAATTGTAACTCAAACAGAATCTAATCATTTCTATTACTTTACATTACATAATACCACCAGTACCAGCTAACAGTACATGATCTCATGCGGGGGTCTTAGTTAAATCGACATGACGCTATACAATTACACAGCTTTAAAAAACCCATCATCATTGTTATCATAAAATAGCAGCTTCCCAAGGGAACTGTGGCATTGTATATACAAGAGCGCCTCCATCAAAGGGCCATCTTGTATGCTCTCATGCACATGCTGGCTGCAACCAGTCATAAACATGCTGCAGTAGAAAAAGGACTACGTGGAACCACATCTTATACATCCTGCTCGTGTCAGTGTCATCATCTTACCTGTCTGCTTGTGTCAGTGTCACTGTCTTGTAGTCAGCTGTCTGCTTGCGTCGGTATCACTGTCTTGTAGTAACCAGTCAGCCTCTCTTACCATCTTGCCTGTCTGCTTGTGTCAGTGTCACTGTCTCTGTCACATGTCTGCTCGGGTCAGTGTCACTGTCTTGTAGTCACCTCTGTGTGACGGTGTCACTGTCTTGTTCACCTGTCTGCTTGTGTCGGTGTTACTGTCTTGTAGTCACCAGTAAAAACGTTGCTAACACCATCTTACAGAGGATTGATTTTCAAACAAGACAAGCCACGAGACTCTGTGAGGCAGCTTATTAGCAACTCAGCACCAAACTGTAATTGAATGAAAACCGATACGATCGTTCTGGTCAAAGGCGAACACGTAATTGCCAGCAATGAAATTCATACTCTTGAGAAGACAGTGGTGCCGTCAGAGATGTTGAGACTACTCATAATGACATACTGCTGGTTCTATTGCAGCTATCTGCCGGTTACGTGTCACCTATTATGTGACTAGCACCAAACTTGAATGCTACGAGGCTATTGTCATGTTGGCAAGGTAGTTTTATACACGGTAGGACAATTAACATTCCTGTCTCGTGTTTAATCTGATGCCAGGTATCTGCAGAGCGGATCAAGTTTCTCGCCAGTTGTGGAAACGATGTATATATGCATGTGGGCGATAGAGCATATGCTGTGTGCATGTGCCATATGCACATATGTACATCTCTTGTTCAAATGTCTTGTTACACGTAAGTTGCAGACTGAGAAAACATCACTATCCACTTACTAAATTACTCAGTTTGCAAGAAAATTTATGATTCACTGAACAGACACTATTTCCAAAAATGTGCTTCTAACTTAATCAGTAAGACACTCAAAAGAACTACTGTAGTTTCTATGTATCAGCTGTGTCATCTTATTTTGTGCATTTTAACTAAAGCCAATTGAGTTTTTACAGATACTGTGTTATAAAAAAAATATTATTATTTATTATTATTAAAAGAACTATTATGTCAAAATGAATGTGAAAGAAAACTATCCTAGTCTTTGTACATTAAAACTGTCAGAACTTTTGACACAGTCAAATCAAATTAAATAAACAAACAACATTGGTCCGGTTAAGTAAACTATAAACATCTGACTAAAACAAACACAGATTGAAGTTCATGAGCACTACTGTACACGTTGTAGGCACATTTAAATTATTTCAGGGTCATTCACCCATTGGATTACGATAAGAACAACAGACAAAAATCCAGTTTGTTCTGTTAGTTTTCCTACAGTCAAAGTATACTGGCTGTGTCACAGCACAAAAACAGCCAGTGTGGTTCATTTACAATACAACTGGCACAGCAGCCATGCAGCTGGCATAAAGAAGGCACTCACTAGTCGTATAACAATGTCTGCATGAGTAGCCGCTCAGTTCGCGACTGTCACTGTCATCGGAGTCATTGTCAGATAGCTCGCTGGCCGAGCTGAGATCACCTGAAACAGACCAACTCAAGTCAGCCACATTGACCTTGCACACATTGACCTTGCACACACTGACCTTGCACACATTGACCTTGCACACACTGACCTTGCACACAGTGATCTTGATCCTGTTCTCAAAAAAGACTTCCATTAGATACTGAGACAACCTCAAACATGCTGCGTACAACATCACTTGAGGCTACTTGTACTATCAGATATGGCATTGGTGATTTCATACAAGTCAATTTCATGCAAACTCAAGGGAGATGTGTTGTTAACTTCTCACTTCAATCATCTGAAATAGCCTCTAGCAGCAGGCTCTGGCAGGCAGACAAGAAGAAACAAAATGACTTCAAAACAATGCCACCTGATGGTAACAGAATTAATAATACTACAATTAATAATACAATTGATGTTGCTAAATAACTGGAACAAGTGAAAGGATATAAATGTCTTGGTAGCTGGACCACAGAAGATGACAGAGGAGACTAGGCCAAGCCACAGATGCATCTTGAGAGAATAACGCATTTCTATGAAATAATATAAAATCTTTCTGCTGAAAACTTGTTGAACTACTGTTGTCTCTATGGTAACCTAGCATTTGGAAAGAATGAATCTGAACTCCAAATTAAGATTGCAAGCAACAACTCAGCTGTTGAGCTCATGAAAATGCCATAACCGCTGTACTAAAAACTACTGCACCAGAAAAGGCCAACTTGAATGTGGATGATGCTGGCAACATTGGTGCTGTATTGGCAAGGAGGAGTCAGCATCCTCTCTACTGAAGGCTGAATCTAACCAAATGTACGAGGAGTTGGCACTGGTTGTGAACAAATGAAATACACCAGATGACATTAATGTGTTCAGTACCCACACTATGGCACTATCTAGTGAGCAGTATTGACAACTACCACTTTTACTTATAATTTGGTGTAGATTTCTGCGTCACATATTAATCGAACCAAATATTATAAAAGAATAGATCTTTTGTTCAGATTCACACTTCATGTATCTGTACTATAGCATCTAGGCATGAGACGGATAAACGGTCCTGTTGATGAGTATCAATCACTGCTTAGTAAGTCAGTGTCCCCACCTACTGGCACCTACACACAGGATGCACAGTGTGAAGACATGAGGGGGTGAGAGCAGTCAGAGACATGGGCCACCTACAATACACACACACACCTGCCTGGCCTGACCTGTCAGTGGAATGGCTCAGCACTGCCAGTTTGAACCTGATAAAATGGGTGTGCATAAAAGGCCCAATTGTTACCAACTGTTACTGAAGACCTTGGGGTTGAACAGAGTAATTACCCAGTTAGCCTATGCTGCAAGAAAATAATAGGAGCATTCATCATGGTTGGGGGTGGTTTTGCCAGGGTGACAGGCATCTGTGTCAATATGACATCTACCTTAGTCATGTCTCCTGACAGTGCTGTCACACAAGTCTAACACATGCACCAGATCACTGGACGGGTGAAGCATCAAGGGTATCACCCAACCTGTGTCTAGCTAAACATCAGAACTGTATAACTAGCCTATGACAGTTGATGATTCAATGAACTAAAATTATATTTTAAGTACATGCATTAAGGCTTAACTGACTACTTATTAAACCTCACAAACTGTGGGTTCCGATCTGATATATGCTCATTCAGAGCCTAAACACGAATTTGCTAAATGTTGTCTTAGATATAACTTGCCACATGTTAATAATAATACCCCAAAAATAGTTAGAGAAGATAGGAACCCACAGTTTGCGAGGTTTTGCAAATTATACAAAAAATATGAAGATATGTGTAAAATACTAAACTGCTATAATCAAAATCGACTAAATCAGTAATATATAATACGAATGTACGACTATCTATTACAATTTATATTAAATATTATCACATATATTTCAATATATATACACTCAAATATTCATGCACGCTCTTTCTCCTTCTCTACACATGCACTGTCATAACCTTGTGTATAAATGAGTTAGTTAATTATATTTAATTGGTGGCTCCTATGAGCGTGACTGTAGTCTTTATAGGAGTCACTGTGAACATATTAATGCATATTTTGTTTGTATCACTAAATTTTTATTTGAATTGTAAACAGGGCTGAAATAAACTTTGTTGTTCTTGTTCTGATGTTCCCACCAGGGACAGTTGTTAATAACATGCTTCTGGTCTGGTCCTTCCTTCAACAAACATTTGTTAATATAATTATGTATTCAAGAGAATTCTTAGCATAATGCATGTCATCATCTGATGCAGTAAGTGGGACAAAGTTTAATTCCATGTTTGAAAATAAAAAGCGGGTCATATTATTCAAGCCGGGAATGTTACTTTCAAGAAATAAAAAATTTTACATAACCAATTGCAGTCATCACATGGAACTGTACATATGGATGGGATATGCTGTATAAACTTTACCATGCGGCTTATGTTCATAGGCAATGTCTATAACTGTCAGCAGTTAAACTGTACAGCACCGTCTCATTATTAGAGTTTCTACCAGTCATGCCAGTAGCATGAACGTACTATGGTGTGCACACTCACCGTATTCGCCCAGTGACGGCTGTGGTGTGCGTGTCTGTTTTCTCAGTGTCGTGGTGCGGCGGTGCCGGCGGTGTGGACGTGATGTCAATGCCGATGGAGTCTTCTTCCAGAAGTAGTAATACTCAACCAGCTGACTCTACAACAGCACACCACAGGAATATGTCAACACTACACTACATTACACTGCACCATCACAAGCACAGGAGTTGTATCAAAGCAAGGTATTTCATGGCAGCATCATAAAGAGGTGCATGAAACTATGTATTTAATTAAATCACCTCACTATTTGGTGCAACACGTGGGCCAAAATTCAATAAACCTCATTGGTTGGTGCAGCAAGTGGGACACAGTTCAATACACCTCATTGGTTGGTGCAGCAAGTGGGACACAGTTCAATAAACCTCATTGGTTGGTGCAGCAAGTGGGACACAGTTCAATACACCTCACTGGTTTATGCAGCAATAGGGATAAAGTTCAACAAACTTCATTGGTTGATGCAGCAAGTGGGGCAAACTTCAATAATCCTCAATGGTTGATGCAGCAAGTGGGACAAAGTTCAGTTTGCACAGGCCCACCGGGGATGATAACAATATCACTGACAGTTTATAGGTTGAATATTACCATGGACATGGCTGTGATACTGGCAGGTGCTTACAATATGCAGAGTAATCATTCAAAGGGACCTAGTGCAATCAACAGATAATAAATACACAAGACCATCTACAGCTGTTCTTCCTTCTAATCCCCAGTACACTCCTGTTGCACTGGGATGTTGCTGACTAGCTATATACAGCTGAATCATTTACTAATAAACAATTAATGTTAAAAACACCTTTCTCAATCTTGACTTTTATTCTATGACTATTTTACTCTTGATTTAAATAGTCATAAAACAAAAGTAAATTTTAAGTGGGAAAGAGTAATAAACAGAAATAAAAAATGCCAAAAAATTACTTAAAGTGGAAATGCATAGGGCTACCCCTACACATCAAGTAACTGTTTCTGATATCATGGGGCTACCCCTACACATCAAGTAACTGTTTCTGATATCATGGGGCTACCCCTATACTATAAGTAACAGTTTCTGATATCATAGGGCTACCCCTACACTATAAGTAAATGTTTCTGATATCATGGGGCTACCCCTACACTATAAGTAAACGTTTCTGATATCATGGGGCTACCCCTACACTATAAGTAAATGTTTCTGATATCATAGGGCTACCCCTACACTATAAGTAACTGTTTCTGATATCATAGGGCTACCCCTACACTATAAGTAAGTGTTTCCGATATCATTTTGTATACCAAACATATTGGGAAAAAACAAAATGCTGAAAACACTAAGTGCTGACTACACTCTGAAAAAACCTAAAAATTGCAAGTAATATGTTATGTAGCACACTGTGTTATACAACTTGTCTACCAATAAACTGAGGTTCAGATAACTGGAGGCCATGAATGTCCCACTTGATGACCCCGCAGGCAAGAGTCTGACAGTGGAAGCCTTACTCTGGACTCGGGTCATCAATAATGGGAAGTAGAGACTCACAAATACAAGTAATGGAACTAAACTGACAGAAGTCACCAATGTGATCAAGTAGACTCTGAGTCAAAACAAAAGATAAAATGTTACATGGTAGCCTTAAGAGCTAAAGTTACCACGGAATCTGTTCATACCCAAAATAGCAACTTTATTGCCACGAGTAGATTTTATTTCCATTCTCCATCTGAGGTTTATTTTTAATTTTTTGACTTCAGCTACGCCTGCACATTATGACCCTGTGTGCGGCAATGACAACATGTCACAAATCATAAAGTCAGTCTGGCTGGGTAAGTCCACACACTAAGTGCTGTCACTGCTCATACTACATATGTTATGGGGGTTATAACTACATCCCCAACTAATTTAGTCATCATGAATCCGGTTCATTGATGTCCAAATATTGTAGTGTGTGAATAGTTTAAGTAACATCTGCAGTCATTTTAATAAAATTTATTTTTTTCAAATCATTTAGAAGAAGAATTTACTTTAGTAGTTAGATCTGGGAAAGCTCAAAATAGTGGATATCCAAAATGGTAAATTCTTTGTGGGTCAATGCCGATCATGGGGGTGACTTCCGTCCTCTTGCCAATCACATGACACAGTTACGGAATTTCACCAAGGGTGATGATTTTACAAGACCTACATTCAAAGGTTGCACAAATGAATGAAATAAATATGAAATGAGACTAGTGAAAAAAATTAATTGAGGAGGAACCTTTAACTCATACATTTAACTCATACATTTATATGTATGGCAAGAACTGACCCATTCTCTGTGTGGTCACCAGACACAAGTCACACTGCCTGACAATATCAGTGTGATTGTGTCACAGCAGTGGTCATCAGACAATATCAGTGTGATTGTGTGACATCGGTGGTCATCAGACAATATCAGTGTGATTGTGTAACATCGGTGGTCATCAGACAATATCAGTGTGATTGTGTCATAGCGGTGGTCATCAGACAATATCAGTGTGACTGTGTGACATCGGTGGTCATCAGACAATATCAGTGTGATTGTGTCACAGCGGTGGTCATCAGACTATATCAGTGTGACTGTGTGACATCGGTGGTCATCAGACAATATCAGTGTGATTGTGTCACAGCGGTGGTCATCAGACTATATCAGTGTGACTGTGTGACACCGGTGGTCATCAGACAATATCAGTGTGATTGTGTGACATCGGTGGTCATCAGACAATATCAGTGTGACTGTGTGACACCGGTGGTTATCAGACAATATCAGTGTGATTGTGTGACATCGGTGGTCATCAGACAATATCAGTGTGACTGTGTGACATCGGTGGTCATCAGACAATATCAGTGTGATTGTGTGACATCGGTGGTCATCAGACAATATCAGTGTGACTGTGTGACATCGGTGGTCATCAGACAATATCAGTGTGATTGTGTGACATCGGTGGTCATCAGACAATATCAGTGTGATTGTGTCACAGCGGTGGTCATCAGACAATATCAGTGTGACTGTGTGACACCGGTGGTCATCAGACAATATCAGTATGATTGTGTGACATCGGTGGTCATCAGACAATATCAATGTGATTGTGTGACATCGGTGGTCATCAGACAATATCAGTGTGATTGTGTCACAGCGGTGGTCATCAGACAATATCAGTGTGACTGTGTGACATCGGTGGTCATCAGACAATATCAGTGTGATTGTGTCACAGCGGTGGTCATCAGACTATATCAGTGTTACTGTGTGACATCGGTGGTCATCTGACAATATCAGTCCGACTGTGTGACATCGGTGGTCATCTGACAATATCAGTGTGACTGTGTGACACCGGTGGTCATCAGACAATATCAGTGTGACTGTGTGACATCGGTGGTCATCAGACAATATCAGTGTGACTGTGTGACACCGGTGGTCATCTGACAATATCAGTGTGACTATGTGACACCGGTGGTCATCAGACAATATCAGTGTGACTGTGTGACACCTGTGGTCATCAGACAATATTAGTGTGACTGTGTGACATCGGTGGTCATCAGACAATATCAGTGTGATTGTGTGACATCGGTGGTCATCAGACAATATCAGTGTGATTGTGTCACAGCGGTGGTCATCAGACAATATCAGTGTGACTGTGTGACACTGGTGGTCATCTGACAATATCAGTGTGACTGTGTGACACCGGTGGTAACCAGACAATATCAGTGTGACTGTGTGACACACGTGGTCATCAGATAATATCAGTGTGACTGTGTCACAGCAGTGGTCATCAGATGTATGACACGTAGTGTACCCATAATGACCACTCAGCAGACAATTCCATATGTCTGTCATTGCACCTACGATACAACCACCTAACTAATGTCAACTGACAACTCTACACCAAGGCAACTGTTAGAACTGTAGCACAGTCAACAACAGAGTCCCAGGCAATAAATTGGGAATAGCTACTTGGTGCCTAAGTCTAGCAACTAATTAGGCAATGCTTCCTTCATATCACAGCCTGTGTAGCTGGACATGCTCCAGTGACCAGACAGAATGCTGACACACTAAGACAGTGATCAAGACAGTCCCTAGCCCTGGCTTTGACCACACGCACAGTTACACAGACACATCGTACCTGACAATGACTGTTACAGCAGTTAAGTACAACCTCCATAAAGACAACGACGACTGTAAACATACATACACTAGTGCTGGTTGTCCACTAAATCCCAGTGAGCAGCCATAAAGCTGGCTAGGACAGCTCTTGCAGCAGGCCACTGTGTAGAATTCACAACCAGCCACAGTAAATAGCACAAGATGGCTGCACACAACAGGCTAATGCGACGGCTCAGGTTTCTGCTGCTGTGCAGGGCCAGGGATCTCTCAGCGGCAGTCACTCATGACAGACAAGTGAACACACAAAGGAACAGTCTCCCACGGGTGATGTCTTCTGTTAGTCCAGTCTCACATCCACAGTTAATTGTGTCCAGTGTCTACAGATGACATGTAGCCGGCATGTCAACAAGACTAACAAGCACTGACTAGTGCACCTATGAGCTGCACTGAGCATGTGCAGGTCACTCAGAGTGAGGCTGAATCGAGGTCACAGCCTGACTGAACCACTGCTTGACTATACACAATCAGAATGGCAGATAAGCCATATTTATATTCCATTCAGCTTTCGACTTCGCCATGTTACAGTGTGGCTTGCTGGATAGCATATTCCATACTTACTTATCCTCTTCACACCCAAATTAGTGCATAAGGCCACTTAGTAACTTCTGCCATTTTGTGTGATCTCTAGCTGCATGTTCTGCCATCTTCCAAATTGGATGGAATAGCATATCCCAGTGTTGGGATACAAGTTTGGATATGTCAAAATAATAATTTTAATATGTTTATTATAATTCTAGTATTAAGTTATGAGTTGACTGTGGTTCCAATGGGTGAATTTTTGCATGTATGAAGCAACATGACAACCCCACCCACCCTGTTAGCCTTTCAAGGGGTTGTGTGGTCAAGACTCTCACCCACCCTATTAGCCTCTGAAGGGGCTGTGTGGGGTATGTCGGCCCAAGAACCCCCCTCAGACTGCTATATTAGCTGCCAGTTTCTCCGATGCTTAGAGAGACCATTAACAATGAGAGACCATTAACAATGATTTCTTGCTGGCTACATATGATTAAACCTGCACATCTTGAGGAAGTGATTCCAGACATCTTGTCCTACCAACTAAACATGGAACAACCTGGCTGGTGAGACATCACCAACCTGTTCCTGACAGGCTGGAGTATTGTCAGTGTCACTGCGGAACACTGTCAAGCCATTACACCAGTGTATTTATTCAAAGACAGTGAATGGAAGAACAGTCTCAACCGTCACATGGGGACAATATATCATCACTAACAAAACTGTAGGAAAATAAATGACCAGCTATGGGCCACATATGACCAGCTATGGGCCACATATGACCAGCTATGGGCCACATATGACCAGATATGGGCCACATATGACCAGTTATGGGCCACATATGACCAGCTATGGACCACATTATGACCAGCTAGAAGGTAGATGGGCCAACGAAGCATAAGCAGTGGACAAGGAAATAAGGGAATTGTAAAAACAAATCTATTTTATCAGTGACTGATTAAACTTAGAACATTATTAGTAAACAAAAACTGTATACTACAAGGAAATGGAGCAAGTAAGAAACCAGGTAGACTTTCATATGAAATCACTGAATAGTTTCTATAACAAAGTTGCTCTACAAGAACCACATTAACCGTAGATCTGTGTGAGTATCAATGATCATTTGAAATTAACTGCAAATTTTACCACTGAGATGCTAAAACAGTAGGACTGGGTATTGCAAACATTTTCATATCACAATATATCATGACATTTAGGGCCGTATTATGGTATCAAAGCAAGTTTGGTCATCATTAATTTTGCTCTTGTTGACTGACTTCTATCATTTCTGCCAGTATTCAACATGGCAGATAATGCTGGTGTGGGATTCGTTTGCAAACGAGATGCTGTTGTTGAAACTGCAGCAGGTCATGTTTTGAAAAATGATCAACGGTTTGATGCTGCCCCACGTGTGTTATGATGTATCATCAACATTTGTTACAATCGCTAGTTATATTACTTATGAACCGAAACTGACACTATATAATTACGAATGTTACCATTGAGTTGTATTTCTTTCAAAGGTAAATTTTTTACTGAAGTAACAATGTCTGGTCTAGGCGTCTGCACCCTAGCTGGTTCCTAGATTGATTGCTAGGCTCTTCTACAACATTAGCGATCAGTCTAGGAACATGCCACGGCCTACAGTATATACCGGTATATTGAAGACATATCGCTATCATGAGAAAAAATACTGCGATATACCAGTATTGCCACGTTACTCTACAAAACACAGTACAAACCACCACCATTGAAATGCCTAAAAAAGTTATATCTGATAATATTATTACAGGTTCATGTGTATTTATCAGCACTGCTAGAAACTAGGTTAACAGCCTACTGCCACTGTTACAATGAATGCACTATTTTTTCATAGCTTACTGGTACATATCATTGACTGTGGTTAAAACCACCATATACGTGACATGAAGATAGACCCAAATGATTAACACGAACACATAATAACTGTTGTGTTCTGTCTTCCGAGTACCACCCTCCACATGTTGGCAGCCATTTTGACGTTTGTTTATCTGTATTACGCTTAATATACTTAATATACTAGGCACAGCACAGCATGGATTTCATGGGAATTCACGTACAGCTATACAAAGTTATGAATGTCGCTATAAGTACCAAACTGTAACAGCTTTGGGAGAAATCTAAGAAATCCCACAATAAATATTTACAAATAACTTATCCAATTATCTGTGCTATTCTGCCACTGCCTCAACAACTCGCGGGTGATGTACTTTGCCATTTAACAACAACACCCTGGTGAAAAAACATTCAACAAAAGATGACATGGAGGAACACAGAAACCCATCCTAGCACATGTTCATAATATAAATGATGACTTATTACTGGCCAGTGTTTGTAACTGTTATGACCAAGTGCAAAATCACAAAAGCATTTTAATTTGAACACACAATGTAGAGAAACCACGGAAGGCTGAATGAAAGCCACCATTCAAAAAGTAATAACTGTTATTAGGAGTTAATGATGCATTACCACTTTCTGGAATTACTTTCATTTATTGCAGGATCATTAACGAATCAATTACAACACTAAGAGATTACAGGATGTATTTAAAATATGTCACACAAGCTGTTTTGTTGGGGTTGATGCTATTGTTGAGTTAATGCTATAAAACAAACAAACAAACAAACCATCAGTTAGTCATTGACAGTGTTGAAGCAAACTAAGTCAAATATTAAAACCTGTTTAAACACTAATTAAAAAGATAGCTACCTATGTTAACAGTAATGAGTGGTCCAGTGTAGAGGCAAAACAATGGTGCCTGTTTTTAAATGAATAAGTTACAATTTGTGCATTCATGTAGGCATATCTGCATTCTTGATGACATTTGCAAATTCAGGTAGGCATGTCTGCACTCTTGATGACTATCATGATTGTCATATTCAACAATTACACAGTCACATAATAGGCTTGAGCTTCAATAAGCATTTAATAATTCATTACAAATATGCACTTTTTATGTGTTAACATGTCCAGATGATTTTAACAATGTATGTAACTTTTTTATATTTCAACTTTTGGCAACTTCTTTCTAATTGTTACTACGGCTAAAGTTTAGTGGTAATTTGTTATTCTGGGAATAACACATTTTCATACAGGAATATGCATAAGCTGTTAATCTGCTTGGAATGCCTAGGTATTACAGTTGTAATTTTGTTTTTGCCAATCCATGCAATATAAACTGTATAATCTGCCAGTAATACACATGTAGCCAATTCTTGCACCCATTCTTTCTAAATTATAATCAAAGCAGTTGCGTACAGTATATTAGCAGATATAAATGTTCACTAAAACATCCACCAGTGAGTTTCCCTATTACATGCCGCCCATCAAAATACTATCTTGACAATAAACCATTGCTATATTTGCATGTACTAGTGTCTAACACATTCTTATGGAATGATGTACTTATGTATACTTGTGGGTCAGCTAGTTCCCCAGATGTTGCCAAGTGGGTGTGAGTTAGTAACCTGTGACATCCCCTGTACTTGGGATGGCATGGGCTGATCTACCTATCGTCAGTTGTGTGACTGGGTAAGGTAAGTATATGCTATTTTACGTGCATACATTTTGGGGAACATTTCTGTTTACCAGGGGGTAGTAATTGTAGGCCTATAATTTTTAGTACTCTCATTCACACCAGATGGCAGCACACTAATGTTTTTGGAAGAGGATAAAACTTAATTTGCTATTTCTAATTGGCAGCCACATGTGATTTTTAGTTACTGCTGAAAAGATTCTTTGTGGTTGCAACATAAGTAGATTCTAGTATTAATAAAGTGTGTGGTTTTTGTTTAACTTGAGTTGATATTATTTTGCTGTTTGGAGTGATCTTCACCAATCCTCTCATAATCCGCCCCACCCTGTTGGCCAACCCATGTTAAAAGCTGAAATATGGAAGTGTACTCACTTTAACACGTTATGTCACTGGGATACTAAAATAGGGATAAGTATTTGTCATTCATCATGCGTCTGTTTAAATTGGTAAAAAAATTTGTCAACATTTTGTATTATTATTATTGCCCCTAAACCTTCCAAAGACTTGCAACCTCGTCAGCTACCAAGTTAGAATAAATGGAAAGCAGATAGATACAAGACAATTGACTGCTGCCTACACTTGAGTGACACTACTGGTTTAACCTGGGACCAGCCAATGCCAAGCTGTATAGTTCAGGATTCAAATCATAAACATTTTAATGAGGTATAATTTTGTTGGTAAAAAGAATCCTAGGTATAATAAAATGATAAACACTACATCACATCATTTTATCATGGGGATATTACTATCTGAATTTGAAGCAAAAAACAAAAATGAACATCTTTCACCTTGTCACCAGATATGACCAATAACATCCAACAGGAAACATGTAGTCATCCACATTAGCTGCAAAATAAAGCAATAACTAATCAAATAAGTTGAGAACCTTTATTTTAATTATTTTTGTCAGTACCAAACCAGGCTGATTCAGGTAAGTCACACCTACATCATCTATCATCAGTAATCGTGGTGGTTGATGCTGACTGTGCAAATTGTGCCAGCAACTTGCTGAATATTCACCTCTAAAAAAGCCTGCAAAATCATTCTAACTGTGTGACCTATTATAACAACCTGATTCAGTAATAATGTCAGACATTTTGCCAAAATAATGATGCAGAAACGTGAAATAATATGAAATAAAACATCGTAGTGAGATAAAAGAAAAAGGTGGCGTGACCAAAATCTTCAGCGATGTGGGACCAGTAACACATGTTTCAAATGATGATTGTCATTAGCTGAGTTACGTTCACTGATGTCACTATAGGCAGATAGGCCAATCAAGATGCTTTCCCCCGATATATCAAGTTCCCGATTCAGACCTTCGTGAAGGGTTGTGTAACTACTATGTAAATGTAGTAAAATGAGTGCAATTTGCTAACCAACAACACTACATGTTTTTGAATAAATATAAGGTTGAAAGATAAATCATTTAGATATCCATTGATACCTTGCATCATCGTGTTGGTTTGTGGTGAACGAATGGACATGTTACCACAGAACGACAGCATTCACAAGAAATATAAATATTAAATCACACTTTGTAATATCACAACACAACGATGCCCAAAAGAGAACCTGTATGAAGACTACACTCACCGTGTCCTTGTTTGGCAATAGTTCCGACTGGATCTTGAAGAAATTCTTGCCGTACGTACGCAGTCCTTTCACAAATTTCTTCTGCAAAATAGAAAATTATAACGTTACTGATTAGATAAACAGCAACAGTTTAGATCAAAGATGTACAGAGACATCTAACATTGCTGCAAATCAAACTCATTACAGGCATCAAAGAAGCATGAAGTACCAATTATGAAGCAGGTACCACGTCATTAGACCTTAGATCAATACATTCCCTGGATCAGCAACATCAACAGGCCAGGCTTTCGAAATGACGCCTAACAACAAACACTTCGGGAAACGTCTGCTTTTAAAATTAACGAATTTACTAAACCTTTATGAATTAGGTTTAGCAACACTACTACAACTGGTGACTTCTATTTATTGACTATCACGAAAAAAGTATCTTACTTCACTTCTAAGCAGCAGCAATTTTACATCTAGAGAACGTATTCACATGTAATCTAAACTGACAGCAAGGATGTTATGTCTACCTCACAATCTGGTGGCAGTATTAACCCCAGGGTGTTGATCATTCCCCCTGTCCCGCCCAGCTGCAAACAGCCAAGTCCTGCCCTTTCTGCTACACATCACAAAGACAGCCAGACAGGTCTGATGAAAATTACCCATTTCTCAATCCATCAAAACACGTTTATGCTTGATCCATGAGGGAAAGTACACATATGCCTTCCCAACGTTAAATTCATAGCTGGTATTCACTGCACCCACCTAACCACAGCATTTCTAACGTTCAATATGGAAGTAGCACCATGTGATGGTGTTGCTTACAATAACTCAGGAGGTCAGTTGTACATGACCTCAGGTTCTCTGAGAAGTACCCACTGAGGCTATCAACGTACACAGAACATTCAATCCAATCATTCCACCACTGGTATTGTACACAGCTCAGTGAACTAAGGCAATAGGGAACACAACAAAGCTGAACAAGCTTCATACAATAGTCTCCCAGAGTCTCAATCATGGAACGGCTGCACCCCTGGAAGATTTGTGTCAAGCCAGTAATCCTGAGATTGTATATCAGCATCATTGTAAATCGGACTGTCTTGGTTCATGACACCAACAAAGAAATGTAACTTTTTTCTAAAATGAAAACATATGATGAAACATGCACTATCCTAATCTATTTTTGTCTTTAAGACTATCTTATTGCACAGCTTCATCAACCCAGTTGTTGCAGCTGTAAAGATAACTGTGAACTTGTGCTACAACTTAGGGAGAATCTAAGGAATGACTACTCACAGCATCCTCCTCCGACCATTGCTTCTCGATGCTCTTTGGATTGATGGTCTTGACAAGTGCCTGCAGCGACATGCCTGTGTCGTAGTTGTTCTTGTGCAGCTGTCGACAGAAACACAGCATTTGAGTGCCTCGTCACCCTCACATTTCCAATATACACAACAGCCAGTGAAACACAGCGTTGAGTCCCTCACATTACAGACATACCGTATTCGACCTAAGAAGTGACCAGTATGCTCGAAAAAAATTGGGCCATGGAAAAATGTCAAGGAATATGTTTTTTATAAGCGTACACCAAAATTTTTTTCTCTAGACAATAATGTAACTGTTTTAACACTAGTGGTGTCATTTGATGACTAATATAGAACAACTGAAAAGTGGTGCCAACTGTTCAGCACCAGATGGCGACACTTTTCAATTGTTCCACAATAATCAAATTACAATAATTATGGATCTTGTTGATTAAAAAAGTGTACGCTAATTAGGGCATGTATGCTTAATAGGTCGAATACGATACATCAGAGTCAATAACAGAAACACATACATTTACAGCTTCGTGACCATTACAGTTCTGGAGTTGACCACAGCCAATGCGAACATCGCTTCTTTGGGCACAACAGGAAGACGGGTTTACACTTAAGTTAAACATGTTACAAAGTAAGCAATCGTGTCCAATCAGTGTTTCACACTTTGAATTTGTTTTTACGGGAAGATAATTAATTAACAAATAGCACCTGTACAAGCCAGTGAAAGCAATCAGAATCATGGGGAAGATAATTGTGGAAATGGGTTGACGCACAGACAGATTCAAGGTGTTTGCTGTATTCTTGTATTGATCAGTTTCATCCAAGTTAGTCATAAGGCAGCTGGAGCAACTCATGTGTCAGTTAGTTTTTCTCATACTTTGCTGTCTTGGTGTCAAATTCTCAGAAAAAGCTTTTGGGAATTTCCCAGCTATCACATAGTTTAAATTTTTGTACCAGCATATCTTTCTTTGCCATGGTATTAGTATATTACATGAGAATATTTAGTATATATTCTCAATATATAATATAGTATAATGCTGATTAAAGGGCAAACAATTCCATCACAATTAGCATTCGCTATGGATAAACATCTCATTTGGTTCAAGTACACACATCTGTCAACATTTTATTATCATTAGCAACCATGAAATAATACTTAATTGTAGTTTATTATAAAGAATACAAGACATTTGGCAGATGAATGCATTTTACATGGGTAAAATTTGCATAAACAGTTGTGCATTTCATCAGTGCCACAGAAATAATTACATTATGTCATTTGTTTCAGGGTTTCATCAAAAGTTTCTGATATCTAGAAATGTTTTTTTAATTATGTGTCACCAAAACAACATAAAAGTCCAAGCAAAAGATGTGAAAAAAATGCTTAGCTTATCTTGAAACCATATTATATGATAGTTGTCTGAGCCACCTTTGGAGAACATGTTATCTGCTAAAACTGTGTTTATTTAGTACAGTCATGTGTTGGGCTAACTGGGATTCTATCAAAGTACACCAGATACCATGATCACTGTTCATTGCAAAAATCTTTTTTATAATTGCCTCAGATGAGTGTACTTGGGTCAGTTCAAAGGCCAACCAATTCTGGGTATAATAAAATACGTTTAAGGGACATATAATTATTGTGTGCAAAAATAACCAATATTAGAAAAACCCACACTACTCGTACTGTCGTACAAATTGTTTCCTTCCAAGTTTCAACAGTGTGTGTTTGACAGCAGCCTGACGAGCAGCCACAAGACTGAATCTAGCAACAAATTCTTATCACATACGCAGCCACACTGCACTAAGTTCATGCATTGATACCATTCTAGCACAGTGCATTGCCAGGTATTCATACAGTATCCTATACAGCGACGGGGACACAGTCGAACACTAAGACTGCCCAGTTTAGTACAACATTATACATCTTACATTCTTCCTCTATAATTCTCTTTATGTAGGAGATAGGATATCGCTTTGTTTTGTATTTGTACTTATTGCAGAGTTACAATAAATTTTAATTGAATTGACTAGGACTGAACTGGGATCCAATGTTGTAAATCCAATACTCCACGACTGTGCATCAATAATCCGAGACCTGATCTTACCGTGTCGAGGGCGTTGCTGGTGGTCTCATCCATGGAGGCAGCGATACAGCCATCCTCCGTCGACCCTCCATCACACATCCCAACAAACGCTGCCATGCTCCTACAACACATACTCGTATACATGCCAATACCAGACTCAGTCAACTGTGGCGGCAAGCAAAGGGGTTTAAGAGGCATAACACTGCATATAAATCACTGTTGAAGAGTCAAACAATGGAAGTCCATTTTGAATTGCATCATGCGATTGGTTGGATAGTTCTGAGTCTACTAGACTTCTAACACACAAACATTGACTTTCATTATTTTGATTCTTCAACAACAACAACAACAACAACATATCTGTTGAGGAATCAAAACAATGAGTCTATTTTTGTGAATTAGAAATTAGTGTAGTCGACACATATCCAATCAACTACATGGTGCAATCCACTGTTTTGACCCGTCAACCGCAATATGCAATCTATAAAAACATGTTTACAAATGCTTTATAGTAATCTAAGTAAACTATCTGATGAATTTATTATTGATATCTTTCTGTTAGTTACACAACAGAAATTTACAAGTGCATGTGAAATATGATATTATAGCCAGGCCATTTTTTTGCATTTTGAGAAACAAATATGTTTTATGATAAGTAAGTAACCCAGTCAGGACAACTAGATTGATGGACAATTGTTGTACCCTTGTGGCAATACATATAAAACATGTTGCACTATGTAGTGAGTGAATGAAATGTTACATCACTTTAAATGTTTAGCAAACCGAGAACTCTGGGGGTTTATATAATTTGTAACAGAGAAGGAAACGATGTTTGTATCATTCACCTGAGATGAACTGACAGAGAGACATTAAAAATGTTTTAGACACAAACATAAGATTATGTAGGTATCTTTGTTTGCATGATACAATGCAATATCTGACATGTGAATTTTTTTAATTTATTTTACTTATTTATTATTATTACTGTTATAGTCTTTGTTACTCACCATTATCTGTGTCGTGTTTGTATGTGATGTCTAAGGACCACAATGGAAATAAGTACTTGCACTTTCTTGTGTCATCCTTATATCTGAATGTTCATTTGTATGCACACTTGATGTATGTACAACTTGTACAAGGCTATTTTTTATGTTCATTAAATCAATCAATCAATATGGACGCATTTATGCAGCCAGGGATTAGGGTCAAGTATAGGCCCTACTTGCATAATGCACTAGCTTTAATCATAAGTGGTTGCTACCTGACAGCATGCAGATAGATGAGTAGGTCATTATCAACTATCATGGAGGGTCGCCAAACCAAGTCCTCCCAACTACTGCACCTCTCTGGCATCTGGTCTGGAGGCACATTTGGCCGGTAGGCGGGTGGCACCACCTGCAAGACAGACAACTCAGTTTGGTACTTCCAAAAAACATACCTGCACACATATAGCAAATGGGTGTTACTGGCTGATAGGCATGGGATGAACTTTAGGGTAGCTTTGCATAATCTAAATAATACATCTTCAAATGGCAGGATACACAATAGAAACAACAATTAATAAATTATAACAGTTAATACTCATAACTAAAGTATGTTAGGCAAACATGTCCAATGTCAACTATTTTAGACTTGACAATGATGGGAAGTTTACATGATGATGAATCAAGTATTTCTTGAATTATGATCACTGGCAGAATCCTTCAAGATGTTCGCTTTGGTAAACCATTGTACATTGCTCATTCAAGTAAATGAGAGTGCACCTGGTGGCTCGGGCCTACACGAATCTCGCCCTGCGTGTTCGCCAGTCTTTTGGTGTCTGGATTGTAACGAAGAACACTGAAGAATGTGTCTGGCAGAGGCTTGAAGCTGCACACTGCTGCCAAGTCCTGGTGCTCGACCACGCGACACTTGCCTCTGCAATCACATTAACCACCACATCATATTTACAAACTACATTCTAGCTGCATAACAACTATTTTATATGCTCACTGCATGCTTTCTATGGTGCAAGCAAATAGAAATTTCCTGCAATATATATATGTATTATTCATTCAGAAATGACGAGTATGTTACTACTGTTTTTGCAGTGTAATATGACATATTTAATTGACAAATTAAAATGTTATTATATATATTTAATTGACAAATTAAAATATTATGGTATAAATGGTACAAATCTGAATTTATTCAGTAGCTACCTAAATAACCGTAAACAATATACTGAAATTGATCATATAAAATCAAACATGTTACCAATAACAACTGGCATTCCACAGGGCTCAATCCTAGGACCTCTGTTATTTATTATATATCAATGATTTTGCACAAGCCAGTAAAATTTCATTATTTTGCTGATGACACAACCTTATCAAGTACTTTAAATACTTTTAATGATAACATACAAAATGACAATTTAGAATCTTTAATAAATGATGAACTTTTAAAAATAAATGAATGGCTTAAAATAAATAAATTATCATTCAACATTGCAAAATCTGAATATATGACATTCCAAAGGACAAATAAAAATATACAGATGCTTACTCTGAAGATAGATAATATAAATATTGAACAAGTTAAGGAATTTTATTTCTTAGGTTTAATTATTGATACAAATCTGAACTGGAAAAGACATACTGAAAAGATTTCAAACACATGTTCTAAAAAGATTGGTATTTTAAATCAATTAAAACATGTGTTATCACAACAACTTAAAATGTTATTATATAACTCATTAATTGTACCACACATTAATTATTGCATCATGGTTTGGGGTTTTCAAATAAACAGAATAATAAAACTTCAAAAGAAAGCATTGAGAATTATTACCTTAAGTAACTATAATTCACACACAGAGCCAATCCATAAAAAACTCAGCATGTTAAAAGTAGATGACATTCTTAAATTACAACAATTAAAATTTTATTATAAATATTTACATAACAATTTACCAGTTTATTTACAAAACTGGATGATAATCTTCAACTATGACATACATAATTACGATACACGAAACAAGAATGAAATATATACTTATAAAACACGAATTTGCAAAGAAATGTCTTCGGCATAATTTACCATTTTTACTTAATAATATTCCCACTATAGTCAAGGAAAAGCTTAATACACACAGCTTACAAGGATTTGCTCAGTATGCAAAACTTTATATTTTTAACAAAATTATCAAGATTCATGCACAAGGCAAAATTGCTATGTATGTATACAACATTAAAAAAATACAACCACCTGTCATCTTATACTAAAAGGCGCCTAAACTGCAAACACACATAATCAAGTGAGAATATTAATACACGAACACGCACATGCACACGAACAAGCACATGCACGCGCACTCTTTTTTTCTTCTCTTATAAAAATTATATATGTTTGACCAACTGATTTAGTTTAATTTTATTTTGCAAGGTGGCTCCTCGATAGCGACTATCAAAGTCTTAGAGGAGTCTCCTGACACTATTTGTTTGTTTACCTTAATATATATACCATGTTTAATTACAATCATATACACTTGTGTTATTTTAAATTATAATTTAACATGGATATATATGTATTATGTGAGGTCAAATAAAGCATTTCTTCTTCTTCTTCTATATGCCTCACCACAATAAACAAATTGGTTCACGAGGCTCAATGATCAATATTAATACAAAGAACTTAAGCACAGGTATAGGAAGGAACAACAAATCAATAGGACTGTAGGGAGTTGAACATGAATGTTTAGTTTATGGCTATCACTGATTAAAAACTTAACCTGCACATGATTAGTTTAAAACTGGGGAAACTACAACGTTGAGCCTTTGAATTTGTATACAAAAAAGTTGTGTTTCACAAGACACCAACAACTCATATTTGTGTTGCTGTACAGATATAAAATGTCTATTAGTTATAAGCATCCTCTTCTGGCTTCTGCTGACCTGGGTTTTCTGGATGATTTTAATCACCACTTAATTTTATCTGACAAATGCTGCAGTACTGGTGCACATAAAATGTGCTCAGTTTCATTGCCAACTGACGGCATAAAAGAAGGAAGCAGCAACATTAAGAGCAAGTACCTCATTCAGCTGAAACTTGGGAACGCAGTTTATGTTAAACGTCTAACATTAAGTATCGCACCTTGTGAATATATGCTGGCACATCTGGTGATTACTAGTGAATAGCATTTCTTCCATATCGTTCACTTAGCCTTGTCCCGGTGCAAGGAATAGCCTCAGCACACAGCCGGTTGTTAGTCTGTTATGTACACCATAATAATAAGTCTTCTATAGCACTGTCTCAGTCCTCTGGTCTGTTCAAAGTGCTTTAGAAATTGCAACACAGTTTTATAGTGTACAATTAATCGGTTTGCACAGTTTTTAAGAGGTTGGACCCTCAGCGCTGTCTTGAAAAATGTGGTATTGTTACAATGACTGAGACAACACAGGTGCCACAGTAGAGATAGCGTGATTCTAAACAGTTAGCTTTACTCCTATGATAAAAAGATCAAACTTTTATGAAGTCAACATGCTGTGTTCAAATTTTGCCTGGTTATTCTGACAAAGCAGCTCAATAACACAATTTTGCCTGGTTATTCTGATAAAGCAGCTCAATAACACAATTTTGCCTGGTTATTCTGATAAAGCAGCTCAATAACACAATACAAATGGTTCTGTTGAGATGGGTAGCTCTAATGACATGGGTAGCTCTAATGAAGGCCTTCTGAACATTGTAACATTCCTACCAAAAACCTTATGATGTTTGATCAGTTGCTGTAATATCACTTATTTTGGCAAATAACTACAGCAGTTTTACTTCAGCTGGCCAGAAAGTCTGCAACCGGCATCCTAATTTATCATACTTGACACTGCATTTCCACTGCTGAAAATTTGTGATGATTCTGATTTCTGACACAAGTAGTACAATATCCAATGCATGAAACCAAATGTTTGAAGCGAAGCTGCTGTGAGTTGCCACCATGAGCGATACATTATTAAAACACCACTGCCGTTTTGAAGCCATTGCAAACTTTATTCCCATAATCACCTTAGGGAACTGTGGTCCTGGCACAGGCAGGACTAGGCAGCGAAAGCCAATACAATCTTTTAGCACTGATACACAAATCCCAGACCAACCTAATTGTATTGCTGCTATCCAAACTGACAGTTGGCAAAACTCATATCATGTTATGCACCTTGGTTAATCAGATGCAAGCACTACAAAACGCTTCGGGCAAACTGATTTAAATGCTTACAAATGACTAGTTTTAAATTCTGTACTCATAATAAAAATATTGGGCAGCCAGTACAAATGCATGTGAACAGTACAGTGATTTGTCTAGTTTGTAAGCAGTTCAGGCAGTCAGTGCAAATGGTTAGTTTATATTAATGAATTACTATATGTATAAAAAAGTTCTGTAAAAAAGCAGTTAATTAAAGTGTGTATTTTGTGAGCAGTAAAGCATTAAATTATATTTATCTTGCAGAGATATATTGTGATGACATTGCAATGACTGATAGAAAACTCATGTTTTGCTAACAGCCAGACTAATAACATCAATTGTATGACACTTATGATTTAGCGACACATTTTAAGAACAAATATAAATTAAATCACTATTCACAAATATTTTGTTTGACAATAGATGGTAATCCTCTGATTTTTGTCATAATTGCTTAGTGCCAAGCAGATCCATTTTATTTGTAGAAACACTTACAAATGAGAGAATATTGTACGAACGTCTCAGAGTTCTGGTAAATGTCAATGGTCTATTATCGGAATATGTTAGCCATAGGAAATTGTGCATTTAGCTGTTGCTGGTACATTAATTTTACTGAAGCACGTGAACGGCTGCTCATGTGGCAGCAGCCGTCCATTCCAATCAATACCAGCATGCACTTCCCAGGCTCAACCCTGTCCTTTATTACAACCGAGGCACATATGACATGCTTAGCGGTATCACATGATGATCCGGCATGCAGACAAAGTAACGCTGATTATTTAATCTTTCCACAACGTCGCCTTCTTTGGCATTCAAAAGTCCTAATCAACTATCATCAAAAAGCATGACTGTCACACTGATAGATGACACACTCAGTTAATCCATAGTTCTGCTCTGTGGCGACAGCCTCATGTGCAACAGCAGAAGCATGTCTGATAGGCACAGCACAGAGAAAATTAGGTTTCAGCCAGAGATCTATGCACTGAATAATAAAAATATTGACAATCCAATGCAAAATAAATTACCTGGGCTTAATGGATTTACCACTACATATTAACATAACCTGGTTTTTGGTGATACTGTACAGATCATTATACAGAAAATGAATATTTTTTCATCCTATGTTAAAATGTATAAATTAACTTATTTAATTTGATTGATCTGTGAATATCAAAAACATGTTGATTTTACAACATACGCAATAAGTGTTTGATTTGGTGATACGTACCTTAGAGTTGAAATCGGATACGTATCTGTGACATCCGAGATAAACACTTCCCTTGATTTGATCACTGGATCAGTAAGCACCAAATTGTTCCCTGTGTCTACAAGTGATAAAACAAGACAATGTGGCATGAACAAACCACTTTTGTTTCAGTGACAACAAAGATGCAACTTTTCACTACATAGATATATGTCAACAATGCCAAGTAGACTCACTGTTCTAAGCTGCATAAACAGTGCTCATGTAACATACAAAAAAATTTTATTATAATTTTTGTGTATGTTACATGAGCACTGTTTATATATATATATATATATATATATATATATATATATATATATATATATATATATATATATATATATGTATACACATATTTATATACATACGTACATACATACGTACGTACGTACGTACGTACAATTATACATGTACAAAGCATGTAAATCTAATGAATGAAGGGTATCAATTTATAATTAAATCCCAAAGAAATTGTGTGATGACATTTTTTTTTAAAGTAACTTACCACATTTTAGATGCTTTACATCAATGATTTAACATACATTTATATATTTAAAATAAAATGTTTTACTGTCTCATTAAGCAAGCACACTGATCTTACAAGCTTCAATATCTACTGTTTCCTTCCTATATCATCATGTTCGTCCGTCGAGTCGACGAGGACCACTCTAGTCATCTGGGGGTAGTTAGGGCTGAATCTGATGAGTGCGCAGATGGCTGACAAGGCCAATCCGTGCACGGAAGTTTACAAGTTTCAATATCTACTGTTTCCTTCCTAACGTACACAACACTGCTATTTTTATCACTAAAAATGTGATGTTAAAAAAAACTTTAAATATGGTAACCAAAAAATATTAATGCTAAAAGCCCTAACTTGATTTGTTTATCCCGTGAAACTGCCTAAAAAACTTGTCATCTTATCAATTTGTTATTGCTAAATGTTTACTTTAGATCCATAAAACCAATGGTGTCTGGCTGTGACATAAATATTCATTTTATGTTATCCTCAACAAATCAACATAGACACCAGAAGTCGTTTTATGTACATTTTCGACCATTAAGCTGCCTACTTGGTCACAATGGCTAGACAGTCGACACAAGCACCACTTTTCAGGATTCATTATAACACCTTCATGGATGAGCATTTCTTTGTGACACCAACAAACATCACATAATGGTAAGCATAGTCATTATAAAACAGTGCCGTCATAATTCGCTTACACTGCCACTAGGCTAGTAGCCTCCATGTCTATGACCCTTGGCCTTGACAGTATTAGTATGCAATAATTGCATGAATTTTTTATGGCCATAATATGTGTTTGTATATTGCAAACATTCAGTTCACTGATTTTTTAATATTTTTTTATTTCAGGTAAATAAACCCATATACAAGCAACTATACATGTACATAAAAATATAATAATGTTTAAATAATAATATAATTATGTTTAAAAATATATATAAGCGAAAAAAATAAATCAGTTATGACAAATAAATAAGTTAAAAATATACATACCATAAAAAATACTCACAAAACACATAAGAAAATAAATCAGTTAAAATATATAAATATATATTAGTAATATTAATAATATATATATATATATATATATATATATATATATATATATATATATGGCTGTTTGATTTAAATCATTTGATTTAAATCACACCAAAAAGAAATAATAGATCATTGATTTATGATTTTTTATTTTAGATTTTTTTATAGCTGATTTATATGAATTTAACACAAATAATTGTTTACAAGCATCGAGATCAACAAAGTTTTGTATGTTTTTAAATACAAATGTACAATGTGGGCACACTTGTGTAGTTGTATCGTCACCAGATAACCCGATAGTAAAATATTTTATGACATTGTGTATGTTTTAGCTATTCCCTTTCTGAATTCAGTGAAGCCACACAAACTTGTCTTCAAAAGGAAGTATCTTTTCAAGTCAGAAGCCCTGAGTAAAGTCCGCTTAGAGCTCATGCTAGTTGTTACCAATTCAGTATGTTGACTCAAGTGGGACAGTTTTGGTGACAATTATTTAATACTGTGCCAATTTGCAGTCTGGTTGGAGACCCATAGAGTACACAGAGCCCTGGACAGGTGCTAATCCACCCTCTCAGCAAACAACAATTAGCACTGCTACAGCCACAGACACACAGCATACTTTCCTTTCCAAGACAGATTATACCAACGACAGGGGGTGAGGCCTTGTGGACATTGCCTAATGTCTTTATATAAGCAAAAATCAAGTACCCTCTGTTAAGACAAGTACCCAAATCGATTTGAATAGAACATGTTTGAAAGAGTTTATAAATATAAATGTATATCAGATTAAAAAAATCAAATAAATCCAATTTTAATAAAAAAATCCGATTTTTTTCAACCCTGGATATATATATATATATATATATATATATATATATATATTACACACATACATACATATATATATATATATACACACACACATACATTAATAAATAATTTAAAATATATGTGATGTAAAATAACCACTGTACACAATAAAGTGCCTGTGCCCACCTAGACCGCATATATACAAGTGTTTATACATTTTATAAAATTCTTTACATTGTCATAAAACAATTTTTTATTATAAACACAATAGAGCATCAAAATCATCAATGGAATTGTTAACAAACATACAACTGATACTGTCCCATCTATTGTATCATAAAATTTGCCTATGCATGTTGTTGTAGACAACTTTCAATTTCAAATAAGTACTCTTGTTAAAATTTATCCAGAGTTGGGAACAATAAATTGTATGACAATTAGACATGAAATAGGTGCAGTTTTACACCAACTGAATAGTTATGAAATATCCAAATGATACTGTTAGACCTGGCATAAAAACTAAGGAGATGTCCTAAAATCCTTCAGATTATTACAAATGGTTACACCTAAATATCTGGCCTTTTCAATATATTCAAGTTTGTTGTTATTCAGGTAAACATCAGCACATTTTAGTTGATAGCCATGTGGTTTGACATACATATCGATTTTATAGGATTATATAATCATCTGCATAAAACATAATATGGTTAGCACAGCAGTTGTTAATGTAACATCCACTACCTGCATTATCTAATGTATTACTTAAATCATCCACATATACTGTAAATAAATATGGTGATAATATCCCACCTTGTCGAACATTGTTCGATACATAACAAAATCTGATGGTCATGGTACCCAATTTAATACAGAGCATTTGATTTGGATTCTGTATCAGTATAAGAGAATAATTATGTTCGAGCAATATAGTTATTATAGGCATACCTCGATTAAGCAGTTTCTTATGAACATAATACAAACGTTTGTTATTATCATTACTACATATACTGGCGCTAATAACGTGATCAGATTCATAATAAGATAAATGATTAAAATTTGTATCGCGTGGTTGGCTCGATTTTCGATTGTGCTTGTGTAAACAAGTAAGGCAATCGGCATCAACGAAGCTGTTCAGAACAAAAAATAGACGTGTCAGTATAGTAATCAGGATTCTGCCCGACGCCTGATTAAACACATGATCTTGACCTCCAGCTACGATTTATGCGTACGAGAGGTGTCAATAATCATCACCGCCACCGCCCCGGTGCCTTACTACTTGAAAACGAAGAGGCACCACAAAGAAACTCGACGTACCGGCTCAATGTACTGACTCTATCGTTTGCTGCTGTCGCCACGTCCCGATCACAGTTTAACTTGGAAGAGAGCTAACTAATTACTATTGTAAAACTGCTACCAAACAGGTTATACAACGTTATTCACGTTTCTTCGTAATCCAACTCTGCGGCACCGCCATGACACTTTCAAGCGATCGGCTAATTGACGTTGTAACGCGTGGTGTGATTCGTCAATTGTCGCGGCTAACATGAATAATTGCCCAATTATGTAGCCGCTTAGTAGGATGCTCTCGGAGAGGGAAACTGTTTGTGTACAAACTGTTCACCGCTGTCAAGCTGTCGTGAGTAAGCACACTGATCTTGCTTCGTCTCAATACACACAAAGAAATGTCACTTCCTATTAAAACTGGGCGACAGTACAAATGTGTCACAAAGCTTGGATGACTGACCAGATTACGTGTAACAATTGCACGCACGCACGCACGCACGCACGCACGCACGCACGCACGAACGCACGCACGCACGAACGCATTCACACTGAGTAAACTAATTACCTTCAGTGTGTCTGTCTTGCACAAGCATCTGGTAGACACTATCTGGAACTTCTGATGGCCTGTAGATCCACCTCACCATTGCCAGAACATTGTTGCGTTTTGTCTGAAATAACACTATAACTTAAATGTTATCTTTAGTGTGAAAAATTTCTCATATACAGAACAGTACACTGCTGTGTTATTTAGAATACCAGTATGAATTGCACTTGCCTAAATTATTACCAGCACAACATCCTATTGTTAAGTTGTTAAATAACAGGTATCTAGTATTACCTTATCTATGAATACAGACACACAACACAGATCTTTTATCTTAATGTAAAAGGCATTTTTAAGAAAACAATAATAATGAATGTTTTTGCTACCTTTATTTTGGGAACCTAGATTACACCTATAAAAATCATCAAAAGCAGTACTCCAATAAAAAAGTTACAGTACTTACTACTTATCCAACAATTTGTTAACTATTCAAACACATCTCAGACTTCTCAGTGCATGTATTACATAGTCATAACCAGATCTAGGACAAGGCATCAGGATATCAAACATTTGGTTTATATTTTGTCTAATAACAAAATATTTTGGTGAGCTATACTCATGCATTATTAACAAGCACACTTTCAAAAATTCCCGATAACTGCACTTTTCCTAAACAGTTGAATCCACCTGCTGAAGTGCTTGCAGGCACTGTCATAGGAAGGTAATTACTAATGTATCCGTCAGGGGGCACCACATGACTGAAACTGGAAGCTTTTATAAAGGCCAAGACCAAAATTAATAATTATTATCTAAATACAAAGTACAAAGTACAAATACAAAGCAATACATACCAGTTTGAGCCCTTCAATGGCACAGATGAAGTAGGGCTGGTCAGACCGGCTGTTGTCCAAGTAAACATGATCTGAAAAACCAAAACATGTATTTAAATATAGAGAAAAGGTAACTAATTATAAATATACTTATTATTGATTCGTTCTTTTATTTATTTATTTTTCTATGGACATACTGCTCGATTGTCTGATATGAAAACCTTATTATTAATATTACTATTAAATAATGGGCTAATTAACTGGGTTTCATGAGCATATTTATAGATTTCCATCACAAAATCATTGTCGTTGATAACATAATGGCTGACTTTTAAATGCATTAATCTTTAATGTTACTCTCTATGGCACAACAACTATTATGAGATCGAAATTACATTCATGAATTTTTAATATAGATTTATTATGATTTATTCTTATGAAATTAATGAAAAATATTTGTTCAGCAAATGTGGGGCGTGGTAGTGTAGTGGTCAGGACCCCGGACTCTGAATCGAGAGAACTCAGGTTGAATCCTCTCGCTGCTGCTTCGAAGCTTAGGCAATTTGCTTCATCGCACATTGCCTCAGTTCACTCAGCTGTATAAATGAGTACCTGGCTATAGACAGTTATGGGATTCCAGGGATGAAATTATAAGAATGATCAGCCCTCGCCATCAGGGTGACTGCAGAGTACAACAGTACCCCTGGCAAATAACCTTGTTGAAACGTGGAACTTAGTTTTATTGTGTTAACCAATGTGCTATGTCCATACGACTTTCAGACATTCTGGATGTGACCAATCATGGATGATGTTACATGTAATGTTCGGGAAGTAACCTAACTTTAATTAGCAGTGGACCCATTGTCATTAGTCAGATGGGTTATTATTGGAAATGCCATTTGAAGTTTCTAGTTCCCAGAAAGACATCAACCAAGACTGGAAGTGGGGTGAATAACAAATGATTCAGCCTGTGCTGATGCACACATGGCATGGGAAAAACTGAAGGTTCCATGTTTCAACAAGTTTCTCTGGTTAGTGAGGATTGGTCTGCGTGGGGGGGCAAAGTTTAATGCGCTCTGAGTAATGATTGTTAGAAGGGCAGAGGTATACATTGAATGCTTTGCCTTGGTTTGTCTACATGATTATGTTAATGATGAAATCAACCTATTTAGGCCTACTCTTTATAGATGCTTGTTTACCAACATTAAATATTCACTGTGATGTGTACATACTACAGAAAAGTCTAATTGGGTTGTATGTCAAACCTCTGGGTAAACAATGTTACCACATCAAATATGTGTCATACATTAGCAAATGGGCATCTTGAAAAATCAAAGTGTAAAAAAATCAACATTTATTTTATGCATTTTTATCAGAAAATTCACGACAATGAAAATGTTACAGTTGACTGCTACATTATTAATGCGAGAAAAACATAGTATGGCTGATGCACTGACAAATGTGTCATCAGTTGGCTACTCATGCATGTTCATATGCCATGCTTTATCATGAGCCACACGCAGATGGAACATTTAATATTTGTGGCGGATGAAAAGTCACTCAATTAAAATAAAATAAACCGATAATAAATTTTAGCAGGCCGTCACAGTACTGGCCAACCAAATGATATAGATCTATAATTGTGAAGGATTTAACAGGTAAATGTATGTGTCTAGGATGTCTTCATTGGACATCGTTTTGGTGGAGAACCATTAGGAAATCACATAAATTCAAACTGGAATGTAGCGTTGTCACGTTATGAATGCAGAAACATGGGTTATCTTTGACTACGAGACATTGATCAAGCATAACCCCCCCTCTTTGAACACACTTGAATGTCATGCAGTACATAGTGCTTGCCAAACAATGGAGCTTGACGTCGCATCAGAAACGGTTGCATATGCGGGCTAATTAACATGACAGACAGGATGGCCTGTCTGTTCACTAAGATAAAATGCATATTGGCAAGTAAAATAGTTTACGTTCAAATGATAGAAATGTCCTACACTTAGCCTAGCGTGTTCCAATTCTTTCAGTTTACCAGAGCCAAATAATTGGGTAACGAGGCATTAAACCAGGTCCTCTCAACAGGAATCATTGAGTTGTTAGTCCATTCCTTTGTGTTGTCATGGAAACATACAATCACTCTGTGAGTCCACAGCATGTTACACTTTAATCCCAAATGGTACACTTGCCATGGAAGGCTGCAATATACATTTACAATTTGTAATAAGTATCCCACACAAAAGACACATATTTGCCACTTTCTACCTGCAAGTTTGGTCCAGGCTACTAAACACTTACTTGTTATTTCTTGTCAAAGAATTGGCTACAAAATGTAGTAAGGATGTAATGTATTAACACATTTTCCTGAACATTTTGTTTTCGGTAAATATTTACAGTTGAGCAATGTGGTGGAAATAAATTATTTCTTTGCAACTGTGTATTGTTATATACCATGATACGTATAATATCTTGGATTATTGTATCATTACAGCCCTAAGAAGTAGTAATAGAATCAGCATTGATTTCAATATTGTTTTTTAACAATAATAGATAGAAATGTGTATGTTTCTTCTGTTGTACATAACCAATAACTTAACTAGCTAACATATTGTTTGCACAATCCCACAGCCCCTGTGAATGATGGCTTTATAGCCTGGCCACCAGATGGCAAGGGTTATTGCTTCCATGTGGTCAGGTGCTAAAGACATCATTTAGTTCGTACAGTTCAATTTATTAGTTGTACAATGGAAAACTCTGCCTTGATCAATGTAATTCTGTGCAGATATATAAAGTTATTGGTTGTACATTGAAAACCTCTGCCTTGATCAAATTAATTCTGTGCAGATATATAAATTTATTGGTTGTACAATGGAAACCTCTGCCTTGATCAAATTAATTCTGTGCAGATATATACATTTATTGGTTGTACAATGGAAAACTCTGGCTTGATCAAATTAATTCTGTGCAGATATATAAATTTATTGGTTGTACAATGGAAAACAGTATTTTAGTAAATAAATAAAATATACACGTACACACATACATACAGTAAATATACATTGCCATGTACTACAGTGTATCTTCTATCACGTTCAATATCTGTATAATGATCAACAGACCTGAAGTGGGTAAAGGTGTTAAGATGATATATTTGATGAACATGAATAAAACTGGTTCAACAATATAAAAAGAGAAGACGGAAGAAATGGTGATAGAAACAAATGAAGAACCTACAATTTAAATAACAATTTGTGATGAAATGTTATGTGAAAGAAATTGTGAAAGAGGTAACTGGCATGGCACTAGTTCAGGTTGAAACTGGACTAATTGATCAAAACAAAACTAACCGCCACCTAAAGCCAGAATGTGTTATATGTTATAATTGCACCAATAATATAAAAATGCGTTTCAAGTTTTAATATATTTTAACTAACACCATGAATTGTTCTAACAAAATATGTCCATTACATTAAATTATTATCATAGCTAAATTGACAAGTTTACAAAATTTGCTCAGAAAACCAAAAAATAAAATATGCTTCTAATAACATTTATAAAAAATTATTAGACTACAAATTTATTTGTCCTGAAAATTAACCGAAATGTGCAAAGAATTTCATAGAGTGGTAGTCTGCTTTGAGCATGCTACGAGGTTCCAACTTCTGAAATAAAATTCATTGGATGTGAATGTGCCTGGCAGTATTGATTATCTATCAGTGTAGAGCAACCTGATGACCAGGGTCAATCTGCCACCAGCAACCAGGTGGCTAGCGTCATCCAAATATTATCAAATATTTACCACCATAATATGATGATAGCCATTAGCAAACAGAAGTGTACTTACTTATGTCAGAGTATAGTCATTTAAGACTTGCTGAATAAAAGCAGATTATGAGATAGCACTTGCAACATGGTTTGAAAAAGATTTGTCTAATGTTTTTTACTAAAATAAATGTTGTTGGTTGTACTATACCTGTACGAGTTAGATTTTTATGTACACTTTGATTAAACAATGTTTTCTCTGTATAATTGCATATTTAATACTCACATTTTATGTACAGACAGTGCATTGAAAATATGCTCTGTAAGATCTAAGATCTTGCAAAGGGTAGGACTAAATGGGGAGGGGGGCCTAACCATGCTATCCATCGTGGTGGCAATATAGGTTACATGCGGAAAAAAAATATTTCAGCCAAAGGAGGCCATGGCCCAATGCCACCCGTAAATATGCCACTAATTACATCTCATTAAAATGTATAATTATTTAATTATAATATTGGCAAGATAGTTTTTGCAAAATAAGAGTCCAAAGTTAAAAGATCACTAGAAAAAATATACCTACCTAGTGCTTCTTTTTAACATGTTGCCAGGTATAGCAGATTTTTAAATAAGCATTATAAAGTCAGCTTCTGGCATCTCTTACCACAAGTAAACATGGCAAGTGTGTGGACTGTGGGTATAAGATAGCTGTAACCATTCCAGTGTGTGGGTATTAGATAGCTGTACCCATTCACATAAACAGTGATTATCTGTTATGTTACATGCTGAATTGTTTACCTATATGTACACACACACACACATATATATAACACACACATGCACGCACGCACGCACGCACCACGCACGCACGCACGCACCACGCACGCACGCACGCACGCACGCACGCACACACACACACACACTGCTGTTGAACTTCACCACAAAAAAAAACAACATTTTATCAAGTGCCCAGATATTAGCCAGAGGGCAGAGTCAGTTACTACTGGACTAATGTTACTCCTCCATGTGAGGAAATGATGAAACCTCCTGTCTTGCACTGTAATAATTCATGGCAGCAAGGGCTGAAGTGTAGTAATTAAATTATGTTTTGCTGCCTGGCAGTTCACCATGATTGATGGCTAATGGCAACAGTGACAGATATATGACAATTAAATTAAATTGCCTAGATGCACGGATTAGTTATAGTAAAACACCATCACATCTGAAATCAGTTAAACCATGTGATTTGCTTCTGTCAGATTTGTCACGGTGGTGGAAAAGTGGCACTAATCTAAAAAAAAATTTAGAGGAAGTAAAATTGATTTACAATTAGTTTTTCCTATGCAGGGTAATACTGCGATAGCAGAGATTGGAGAGCTGATTCAAGCGTTCTGCAGAAGCGGCAGTGTAATTGTTCAGCGTAGTTTACTTTTGGGATGTATGCATAATTTATTGCACTTAAATTTGTTAACTACCACTGGTGATTTGTTCCAATGTGTGGCAGGTTCGAGAACCAGGTTAAAGCTGAATTATCCAAGCAGTAGTCACTATATTGAGTGCGTGCATGCATGCGTGCGTGCGTGCGTGTGTGCGTGCATGCATGCGTGCGTACGTGCGAGCTTATGTACACATTGATGATCATCATATTTAGGGGGACAAAATGTTTACCAACAAATTTAACTATTTATCATGTACAATGTAATATCAAGCTTGCTAAGTATCAAACACAGTAGCCTACCATTGATATTAGTGATGCATCCACCTAATATAATTCCTTTTCACAAGTAGCTGCCAGGCAGCAGTAGTGTCACTGCCCTTGAATCCAGTCTTGGTGAGTTTACAACTGCTTTGACTCCTCTGACACCTGATACCTCTTCCTATAGCCCCAGATCACTGTTGTTGGACCACACATGGGGCAGTGACCACAAACATTGCCATTCACCAATCTAGGCTTCTCTCTCCTACTCTCTTGACTGGTCAAATGAATTCCATTGAGTGCAGAGCAGTAGAGGTAGTTGTGATAACAGTTGTCTTAATTAAAAGTACTTAACAACAGCCCCAAAAAGGTGATAGGAGCCAGATGAAGTTGCCAAAGGTTCCTTAGCAGGAAAACTCTGTGGGTATAAATAGACTGGTTATTGGGATGAAACAGCTAAGGTAATTGTGCACTAAACTGGCATAGCAGGGATTGTGAGCAAGAATAGATTTCAGTAGAAGGGTCTGCATGATAACATTTGGAGTACTAGCAAAAATGCCCGTCCTCAGGACGGGGTAACTTGGTAGTTCACACGTGACAGTCATGACAAAAATGTTTACCAAATAGGTGATCACTTTTATAAATATGGGTAGAATACAATGTCTACATCTTCCTACCTTATGTTAGCATTTAATTCATGTTGCCATTGCCAAGCAACCTATGTGTCAGAGGGCACTACATACACACTGGTGACATCCAACAGTTTATGTAATTGTGGACTTCTAATTGTAGATTTCATGCGTAGCGCTGCAAATAATTGTATGTAGTAATTACAAAAAGTAATTCACAGGTATTATTTATGTACAATATAATAATTAATATAAACCCCCCACATAGTAAAAATTTATGTGCCAAATGGGCCTACATACTCTCAAACGGTTTACGTACTGAAGCATTCACTGTGCGCATGTATGGTTACGTAGCGAACAATTGATTTACCATAAAAACCACTAAGTACGCTTGATATATGGGGTATTTCAAAAAAATAAAGGCATTATGTTTTATTCGTGGGGTCGTAGATTAATCCCTGAAAGTTTGGTGCCCGAGGTGCAAGCCGTCTACTAGGCATCTAGGAGAAAAATTTTAACATACATACAAACATACACCAGCTTGATTATAGTTAGATGTTAACTGTCATTGTCCAACAAACTGCACAAGTATTCATTCATCTGTTCCTTCAGTGATGTTGATGGGTTAGAGATGGGGACCAGCAACTCTCTCTGAGCACATTCCCACCTAGTTGTTTGGGATCTTCTACTTCCTCTGGCATAGATATCAGGTAGGAGGGGCTCACAGGTTTCTTACATGAAGTAGTACATTATTTTCAAACTATATTCACAACAAGTAGTACCATCCTTGCAAGCCAGGGGTGGAAGAGAATGCCACTCTAGCCCTGGCATATATCTTACACAATGAATGGAAGTGTGCTGAATAAATTGTACTTCATCCCACTTACTGTATTGGTCAGACTTGTTTCCAGGAACCAGGAACTCTCGCCCAACCTCAAAGAGCAATTCACAGAAATGCCTATCATTACCAGTCTGACCAGCAACGACTGGTCCACAGCCAATTAACTTCAAGAAAGCTATTGTTATTGGTTAACACAGCAACTGACAGATACATGTTTGTTTGATTAGGTAGATTGATCTGCCAGGGGCTCTCACGTACTCAGCACTGTCAGCAGCTCCTGGCTCTACAGAATCAGTTGTACCCAATTTCTATTAAATGACATGTTTGGATGCCCATCTGGGATTTGACCTCAGCATCTTCTACTACATGCTGAACACACTACCATCAGAGCCATCTTGCCAGAACAAATATCATCAAAATATTGTGATATCAGAGCATACTGTGCAGTTTCCTTCCATGTCATCTGCCATATCTTTCCATCAGAGACTCAGTCAACAAAGCTACATATGCTTTAGAGACATTATTAATAGGTTCCAGTTGCAACCAATGAAACTATGACATTCAGAATTTAACTGTCAGTACATTTTCACTGATCTTCACAAAACAATTCAAATATTGAATACTTTTATTCATAATAATTTTACTCATCTGCAAGGTGGTGCCTTCACAGTGTTGTTCACACAAGGTTTCACTTCAGAAAAGGGAGTTCACATCTATTAGGTAGCACGTTTCTATTGGGAACAATACAGTATTGTTATTGTCCAGTACTACTCTAGTCTAGGATTACTATTTATATTTATCTTAACCGTTAAAATGTAAAAATATAAGTGTTATCTTTTTGCCCACTTCAAAACATTACAGTCAATACCAAGTATCATATTAATGATGTCACTGTGCTTCAACATGTTTTGTAAAAAACGTTATTCAATATTATTCTTTACTGTGACATGTATTACTATGTAAATTTATTTGGAACAAGTTTGTTAAAGGTACGTCCATTTTGTTTTTCAAAAAGGTCAAGGTCATCAAGTGTACCATGTCCCTGGTCCCACAAAGAGTAGAGTGAGGCAGACAGACATTGGTATGGTAATAAGGTATACGATTCTGACTCAAAGTAAAGTGACTGCTAAGACCGAAGTAAGAAGCCATGTTTCCATGTGTCCATGGAGTGACTGATTAATGTTGTACAGTTTAACAATGTTTATACTGGAGCAAACAAGTACTCAGTGGTGCAGGATTCCATGACACTAGGTGTGTGCAAGAGCAGTATGTGCTTGGGCATGAAAACACACGCTAAGCCATTGTAAAGCCACTGGGATAAACTTGTAAAACAAGGGTTTGTCTAAAATTGACTCTTCTAACTGAGAAATAAAAAAAAATTACAATACTATATGTCGCCAGATCACGAACATATTCAAAGCATCTGATTTCTTGAGAACTGTGAATTGACATTCTGCTACATGTAGCAGTGTATAGATCTAGGCTACTTACACATCTCAATCGTCACCACTGGATAGATAGTGGACTGGGGATATATACAACAGTTGTGCTGACCATACACAGCAAGACTAGTGGGTCTCTGGGGTCTACTTCAAGATGTAGACATTCCTACCACTGGTAAGCAGATTTGGATCCAATTTCAATTACACTGCAGTTGGAATTGAAACGCCAATTCCAATTCAATTCAGGAATTGGAATTGGTGTTTTGTATTTAAAAGTACACTGTAATTGGAATTGGTGAAAATGTAATTGTCATTTTCAGTTACTTTTCAATAACTTTTTCAATTACATTATGTAACTTTTTACCTCAAATGATTTACTAGAGATAATTAAATAAAATATAATATGTTGTGTATATTATATTTGTTTGCCATTATGTACCATAATATGCAGAAATTAAATAAAGCTGCTCTAAAATGAATGTTATTATTTAGCGTTGAGTGTGTCTATGGTTGCTCTGTTCACACATTTTTATTTCAATATGGAAATGATCATTGTAATAGGTATTTTGTAATTAGTATTTTGTAATTGGTATTTTGTTATTGGTATTTTTCAGGTAGAATTGATATTTGTAACTGGTGTGTAATTGGAACTGACAAAATGTAATTAACCCCAAGTTCTTTTTTCTCTACGACCAGTTGGATTTACTCAAGCCTGATAGACTTTAATCACATGCTACTGTTTTTAAATAACATTTTGCTGTACACAACTTGCTGATACAACTAATCACAATGGGTATGGCCTAAACAAGAACAGTTTTGTTATGGTTTTGTCTCGCTGAAGCACTTGGCTAATGAGAGCTAATAAGATCTAGAACAGCGCAGTATGTAGACCCACTGCTTTAGTTCACCCAGCTGCACTGGTCCTGCACTCAGCTCTTGTCACAAAGACGAGTTCACCTGTGACATAACACTAACACCGCTTGTAGAAGCAATAATTAATCTGGATATCAGCATACATGCAGGCTTAAATGACTGAAGGGAAGATGTTGTACATAGACATTTAATTAAGATACTTTTTTAGAAATGACTAATTATTTATGCATATCTATCATGACATAAATTTGCATTAATGCAGGAATCATTTGCATCAGTGAGTGCACGCATATGTACGCACATTTACACACATATATTTTGATAATTATTTCATTATTTTATGTTAGGTTATTCTAAATATATAATTTATATTATTCAGCAATATTGTTCATTTAATGTTATTCTGTGGGTTAGAAGCTGAAATGTGTCCATATGATGAGTGTGTGTTGAGGATACAGGTGTGGACTCCTCCGCTGGTTGGCTCACAACCTCCAGTGCCAGCAGGCATTGATCTAGGGGGACCAATGACTCTCTCAACAGCAACAATAAACCTGCCTCCCACATGGGGCTGATGAGGCAGCTTACAAATTACACCTCACTAATGAATTATGTGTGCTCTGGTCACACTTACAGGTCTCCTTGCACAGGCAGGAGCACAGGCAGGAGCACAGGCAGGAGCACAGGCAGGAGTAGACATTATGGCCGACTGAAAGACACACATCTTACCTACAACTAACATATCTTCAAATTTTTTAGCAGGTCTATTGTTGTTTCCCTCCCTGGTGATGTTCTCCTGGTGTCTGGGTGGGACCACCCAAAGGGCAGACCAGGGTAGGACCACCCAAAGGGCAGACCAGGGTAGGACCACCCAAAGGGCAGACCAGGGTAGGACCACCCAAAGGGCAGACCAGGGTAGGACCACCCAAAGGGCAGTAATGATTTTAGTTACATGGCTCCTCGATTGCTAAATATTGAAATCCTCCCTGTTTGTCCGAGCAGAATATGACCCATCATATGTGTTGCTTAATTTTTTATTTAGGAGTGAATGTATAGTTCGTTCATTCGAATTCCATGAATTTCATTACCTTATTTGTACTGAAACAAACACACAATTTAAATCAAACACATAATCTAAATCTGTGAGTGCACAGTACATGTGCCTGCATTTCAGCATTTGTGTTGACAAATGTCATGGTTGAGAGGTAACATGTGTAAACCCATAATAAACCTATTAATAAAAGATCGATAAACTTGTTTAAAAAGTCTAGACAAATTCTGGTCTACCCAGGAGATATTATATGATTATGAAGCTCCATTAACACTGACCACTGAAACCGGAAACTATGAACTCTTAATATTAGATTCTGAAGAAGATCTGATCTTTGAGGAACCAAGTGGATCCTGCAATCAGAATTGTCCTAAGGTATCCTAAGGTATAATTCCAGAATGAAAAGCACTGGGTCTTCATTTAATTTTACCTGGAAAAAATTACGCCTGCAGGAGTTAACCAGAACAGTGGAGTATCTAGGATCTTGTAAAGGGGGAGGCCAAACCTAATCTGCTAATCACCTATTAGTTTGCCATGCTACCATGTAGCAATCATTTAAATTAAATTTATTAAAGCAAAAACGGGCATGGCCACAACGCCCCCTAAACACAGCAATGGACCAGAGAGATATTGGCAATGAGGGGTGTTGACAGCATCAGCCCCAGCCGCAGCCAATCACACAGTAGACTGACTGGAGAAGGCTGTCATTTGAGCCATTCACGTTTATTTCATAGGATGGCCTTATACCACATACTAGCATTAGTGTGGCTGTTGGCAGCTGTGAGCTAAATTCAAATTCATATTAAATGGGATCAATACAGTGATCAATGTTTAGAGCTGAACATGTAAGGATTTCATTTACTTGTAAAAATGTATAAACAGGATGTAGTTAAAAAAGTGGAGTTAAAAGTGGAACTGTTGGCATTACCCATGAGCCTCCATATCAGCAGAAATCAAGCACTTGAATGGTAGACCAGAGCCACTGCATATTAGTAATCTCAGTTTCCACACACAGATCTGCATATCTTAATCCTAATCAACATACACTAACAGTGAAACAGTCACTTTACTACTTCTCTTCTGTCTACTTTTGATACCACTGCTTGGCTACACATTTATTGGAGACATATTATTTAAGAGAAGGACCAACAAGAAGGGGATGGAAGTGGTCGAGAGATAATGATTCTTTTAAAAGAGGACATAACCTTAACATATTTTTAAAAGATGCAGATTAAACATCAAAAGAAATTTATTTGTATACCAATGCACAAACATATGGAACAGTCTCCCACAGTCTGTGGTGTAGGGCCTTGAGACTCCATCTGTCCCACAGTCTGTGGTGGAGGGCCTGGAGACTCCATCTGTCCCACAGCCTGTGGTGGAGGGCCTGGAGACTCCATCTGTCCCACAGCCTGTGGTGGAGGCCCTGGAGACTCCACCTGTCCCACAGTCTGTGGTGGAGGGCCTGGAGGTTCTATCTGTCTCACAGTCTGTGGTGGAGGGCCTGGAGACACCATCTGTCCCACAGTCTATGGTGGAGGCCCTGGAGACTCCATATGTCCCACAGTGTGTGGTGGAGGGCCTGGAGACTCCATCTGTCCCACAGTCTGTGGTGGAGGCCCTGGAGACACCATATGTCCCACAGTCTGTGGTGGAGGGCCTGGAGGCTCTATCTGTCCCACAGTCTGTGGTGGAGGGCCTGGAGACTCCATCCGTCCCACTGTCTGTGGAAGCCATTCCATCAAACTAAATTATATTGCCCACCCCTGTCCTGGAAATTATCAGATGCATGTGCACAAACAGACCTGACAGTAAATGTAAGAGCTGACACAAAAGGCAGAAATGCCTAAAAAGCCACAAAAGGACCTGTAAGAACCTGAACAAGATTGAAAGGTCCCTGTCTGTAGATTGTACACACAATGTAGCTAAAGCCCCAGTGAGGCTACCTGGCTAAATGACATAAAAGATAGTCATAGCATATGGAGTGATACAAAGTGACAGACGTACCTGATGGCCTGTAGGTAATTCCTGTGCTCTCGTCTTTGTAGAATGGGATCTCTTCAAACTGACTTCTGCTTGTTCTGCATTTTACGCTCTTTGACGTGCGTCCGGGAGATATTCCGACAGCAACACTCTTCTCACGCTTGATGTCATTCTGTATTAAATCCATCGTTCTGTCGTTCGACCACAAGTTATACAAACAACTTCTACAGTTTCCACTGACTGCAGTTATCCGTTCCTTCCATGCATGTACATGGTAAAAGTATATATGTATATTTATAACAGAAACATTATAAATAGATATCCACTTATCCACTTCAAATGAACTGCATGAGAAAATGTTGTAGCTCTGCCAGAAGTCACATGCAGTGATCAGTTAGTGCCATGCCTTGCCCAGCACATGGGTGGCCAAAACTATTACAAAGCTGACTGCTTCACTCTGCTGGCAGCTCTTTGTTGTACACTGAAGGCTATGGACTGCATTTGGTGGCCTGGAAATAAGCCATCATAACAAGCAGCCCAAGCAGTGCTGACAGTATTCCTTACACCAGATTCAGCCTGCTGTATCAAGCCTGGATGCAGGCAATATTGCACTCAGGGCAGGCTTTCCTCTGACTGATCACCTCACCCAAACAGCAGCAGCACCAGAGCCTGCCACACTAATCTTCCACAGGGCCAATCTAAACAAGTTTCTCTGTGTGGCTCATTACAGACAATGCCTGACATGCAGGCTGGCTACATGCACCCAGTGCTGGCAGCTTATCATGAGCCCACTGGGGACAGGATAACACAGTTGTCACCAAGACAAGGTGACAAAGACAACACCCAAACCACTGGCACAACTGATGTACTGCAGTGTGTTGCTGGTCACTTGTATTGCAGTTACTTGTATTGGTGGTCACACTAGACAGAGGGACTGACCCTAGCTGTGTTGACCAGTCATTAATGCTGCATTGCCTAGGGCTCCTCACTGGTCAGTGGGAAGTGGTCAGTAGGGCTGTCTGGTCACAACATTTCAGCCTGAAGCAGGCACCTCTGACTGGAGCAACTTGCTGTCGTCTTTCATTGATAAAACCTGCAAATACAGACACATGATTATTACTAACCACAATGAATTTTAAACTAATTCTTAACTAATTATAACTTGTTTTTTGACATTACCTAATTTTGAATGTGCTCCTAGTATTTAATATTAATGATTGATTTATGGATTATTAGCTTGTACAGAATGGTGAATTGGTGAAAATTATAGAAGATATTAATGGGTAGAAACATGTGTATGATGTACATATACATTCGAATACATAATATTTGTATACATATGCCAACATAAAACATGTTTTCCAGCATAGACCCACAAGAAAGTCAACACAATTCCACAGGGATTATCATTAACATTACCCTATAAAATATTTAAAATACATTTTGTCAGGATATGTATTACATGTTCAATTACTCCCCTGCGGTTCAGCCTCTGTGATAATGTTTTGTGGTAACACTGGCACATCGCTAAATGCAGGTTTACAGATTACACACACTGCCATCTGGTGACACTGACACAAACAGACATATGCAGTGATACAAACCTAATTATTTTATTCCTTTAATGATTCCTTTCAGAATATGACAAACATTAGCTGGAACACAATATGTAATCCTACCCAACCCACGAATGGTATTTTCTGACTCTATAAATACCAACATGCCTGACACTTACGCACAATCAACATTGTGTTGTAATGGTTGCCTAGTAGTCTAGCCTAGTAAGACCTTTAACAAGGAGCCATAGGTTCCACGTTAAATAGTAATCATTCCTTCTTGCAGCAACCTTTGCACCAGTGAATAAACACACAGGCTTTAACATGTGTGCTTTATTTGTCACACAGAAGTGGTTGAATGCATGCTGTATTTTCTCCACTTGTGCTAATCATTAAACACCATTGTTGTCAGTCACCGGCCTATCATAGTGACACGGATGGTTATATTCAACTGACATTATATTTCTCAATTACTTACCACTGGAGACTAATACTCATTGACTGAAGCGCCATGTGCAGTCACACTATATTCTCTTAGCTCTGAATCATCATCAAGTAAACTACAACTGTGATTAGCTGGAGGATTTCTGTGCTTCTAACTCGGCAAATCTGTGGCAGCTTGTGAGACCTAGCTAGCCGAGCAGAGGCTTTTCTTGGAACACAGCTGATGAAATCCAAGTGCAGGCATGCATCAAAGTTCCAGTCTGTATAAAATTAAGCAGAGATTAAAGAGAAACAAAAGTTATGGTTTACTAAGAAACTCTTGTTGAACTTCATGTTAATTTCATGGGCCACAACATATGGTTAAATGATGCTATGACATGACATGTAAACACCTCGTTGCTTGCCAGTAGGATATGGCTAGGGTGTTTGTACCTAAACTCAACTTATTCAACATGTTTTTGCCTTTGTTTATTAACCTTATCCCGTTCTGACTTTGCAGCTCGCTTGATTGAGAGTTTGTATTGCTTACGGTTTATACCCATCGGCCCTTCGATTTTGGTCAAAAACAGCAGAAATCTAGCTGCATCGATTTCCTAGAACTGCCTAGCACTTATTGGTCACCCTGGTCTATATGTCAGCTGCCATGAGAACTGAGATTTGGCAAGAACAAATTCTGAGTAAACCACTGGCATGATATTCTTGATTGTATTTACAAATGTTTAGTTTTTATTAACTCTTTTAGGTGCATAGCCCCAAAACCATTATTTTTTTAATTTAAACTGATGTTAGTGAGCATTCAAGGAAATACATACAATGTATATTCTCCCAATACCATTGGTAGTTTACTGGACAGTTCCTTTGGCTTATTGCCTGGCCCAGGGAAATTAAACGGGGCAAGCAGTTTTCAGGTTAAGATAACAGCCAGCCTGATCACTACCATAGCAGAGCTGTCAGAGTTGGCTAGATGAGACTGTCAAGACAGTGTGCCTTTAAGTGTCATCTGGAGACATGGGCTTAGTCCACACACAGGGATAAAGGGGACATGGCAGAGACCATACCACCTGGCAAGCCTTGTTGGCATGTTATGCATTATTTAATCTTAATAACTGTAATAAAGGTATCCAGAGTGACTAATTGAGCTGCGGAGCACTTGAGCACTGGGGAAGATACAACATGAGTCAGATTAGCAATATAAAAGTGTACAGCCAGAGATTGGTCAAACTGCTCTTACAAACTGTCTCACATAATCTGAATATTAATGTATTTATCACATGTAGATGAGCCTGGTACTTAGGCGAAAAAAAATCCCAGTTTCTCATCAGAACTTTTTGCAAAAGTAAATAAGGGATGACGTTTTTTTACTATGCTGATGAAGGTGTTAGTAAACATGATTAAGATCTTGCTTATCACTTGTTGCTTGGAAAAACATATTTAGAAGACAATAAAAAAATATTGAAACTGTTTTGCAGCACCTATTTGAAAAGTGAGCTGATGAGAAACCAGGATTTTTATTACAACATTGGACAGTTGGTGGATTCAAAGTTTCTAGAGAGATTGCAAGCAGACACCAATGGCCTAACTGAGACAATGGCTGCATGAAATCATCATCACCTGTAGTAATAAATGTATACTTCACTACAATAACATTTTGCATATTATTAGTAGTTTATAGTAAGTGTAACATCCACTATTTCTATTGAATTCTTGTGTTTATAACTTCAATACATAAAGTAAAGTAAATATGTACGCACATCAACCCATCACACACTTGCTCATTGAAACACTTTCCCTGGGAAGTACTCAGTCATGTCTCAATTAGTGCAAAAAAGCTATCCACTCAGGCATTTGGTATTTTATCTCAACACTTTGTGCTAAACAACTATGTCATGAAACATTGCATTAATCACACCAGATAGCTATAACTTCCTTATCAAGAGAATGAACTGAATAATGCATTGAGGAAGGGTATTATGTTACACAAGGTGCCAGCCAGTGGATGCATTGGTACAATACTGATGTCAGGTAAAACAACTGCTAGTGATTAGAGTCAACAGACACATAATCAAGATGAATGTGCTCACTTGCCTTCTACGCCTGTCCAGCAACCATGTTGTGTGGCAAATACACAGCTTGTTGCTTTATGGAGGATGGTCTTCACACTGCTACATAACCCGTCCAGTAACCCATCCAGTAACCCGTCCAGTAACCCATCCAGTAACCCGTCCAGTAACCCTTCCAGTAACCCGTCCAGTAACCCTTCCAGTAACCCGTCCAGTAACCCATCCAGTAACCCGTCCAGTAACCCGTCCAGTAACCCGTCCAGTAACCCGTCCAGTAACCCATCCTGTTGCTTACAATAAATGTCCCAAATTTCAGATGCTAGAAATAAGCGGGACAATATTATTCAGGTTTTGTCTACATAGAAAACACACACACATGAATGCATGAATGCATGCACGCATGCATACACACACACACACACACACACACACACGAATGTACATGTATGTGCACATGAATGCGCATGCACACGCACACATTGTACGTACATTGCTATTTATTCCATGATACTTAAATTCACTGTGCAATATATGCCTAAAATAAACTTATCATTACTAGTACATGTATTGGTAATGACTAAATTAATCACCATTTCAGATAAACAACACCCAGTCATTTATACCCCACATGAGGTGGTATAGAACATTGGTTAACAAAGGTGAGCAGGGAATATTTGCACACAGTGTGTCATGTTGTACAGACTGCATGAATGACAGTCACCACAGCATAAAAATGCTCTTTGTATGACAAGTTGACAGTGTGCCCCCATAGCTCTTCGGCCACTGGTCATTCACAGGCAGAGACACCTCATTTATATTTATAGGCTGGTTCTGTGGCCTCTCAACATAGCCACTGGTTGGCTGGATACACAGGAGACTATGTGAAACTGCAGGGCATGTATGTATACATGCAAATGCATGCATGTGCCCACATGCTTACATACCTTAGTATGCTTATGCAACACAATTATTTTGAAATTAACTACAATCTCTGTTGGCATAGTTACAGTCAAGGTTGTCTATGCTGAACCACCCAAACCATACTAAAAAAAACAATGATATTCTATCTCAATAGGAAATATTGTGCGCTTCCAAAACATTCATGTGATTAATTAAACAATGTCTACACTAGTTATTGGTTAAGGCAGTTACTGCATGAATAAATCACCTCTGACTAACTTCACTGGTACACCTGCCAATGGGCTCTATCAAAGAGCCAGGCCTCACCAGGGGGGCAGACCATGTAAAATCTATTTGACAGCTGCTGACTTTACTTCAGAAAGCTGACACCAGCCTGAAGGCTTCCTGTCAAAACTGCATGGGTCTCATGTCAGAACCACAACCCACAGATAGCTAACATGCCTGACTTCACAAGGGCAAACCATCACAGATGAGAACACTCATTTTAATGGGTGGAATGCCTACTGTTATGGAAGGAAAGTGTAATGAAGGGAAGGCCTAATGAAAATTAATTATTAGGAATGCAATTTGAACATAGGGAAGTGGTGAAGGCCCATAAAACAGAGGGGAAGGTGTGGTCATGAAATGATAGGGAAGAACTATTGAACTATGAAGGCCTATTACAAAGGAGGTAAGGCCGGTTGTAATAGGGAAATAAAGCCCAATTACAACAGAAAGAACGTCTATTCTAACATATCCCTGAAAGATTACTTTACATGGTAGCCCAGCTAAAATTGTAAACACAATATATGACCAAATGCACATTACTGTTTCCATATTCTGTGATACTTTGATTTATCAATTAGTCCTCTTTATCATAGTCAGTGTGTGCATAAACAATATTTGGCAACACTAAATCAAGTCGGTAGGAGAAAATGTTAGACTTAATACAAAGCCATATCTTTATGCTACTTTCCTTTCCGATGCACTCATATTTAGTGTTAATGCAAGTTAAGAAACCATGTCGTATTTACAAGTTGCCAACTCTGGTATCCATTTTATTTTTTAATTAATGACTTGAAAATATGACATGTCACAGGGTTCGTGAACTTCTATTCACAGTAGGTAAATATGAGTGCGTTGGAACGCATCATTACCCCCACGCACACAACCCCCTCAATCAAGGATTGAACAAACCTCAGGTCTGTCTGTCTGCAGGACATTGTTAGGTAATGGAGGGGGATGAATCACAGAGGGGACAAGCCACCATTACAATCTTTCCATCTTTGTTATATTAAATTATTAACTGAAACTCATCAAACCAATTAAGGTTTGTGTTTGATGCAATAAGATTTGTTTATAGACTAACATGAGTAATGTTTTGAGATATTGAGACACCAGACAACTGTCCCAGCTGTCTATGCTGGTAATTCACTTATATCCGCTGTGACACATTTTGGTTTGCACAATGATAAGAGCCAAATTTTAATGCATGTGCACAAACAGCATTAACAACCTTCTAACAGGCAGATGGCTAACACCAAGCGGACATTGCGAAACATTTGTTGTTAGTTGTGCATTTGTGTATGACTGTTTCAGCAAACAATACACAACATTTATTGACCCAATTCAATTTCCTATTGCATCGGCCCAATCAAGAATTACCCCAAATCAACAAGCAACTTGAGTGTTGTTGAGTTGTAGACCAGCGTGCATTGATCAGTTTTAAGTCGAATAAACACGACTTGCAACAAACATTTAGCAATGTATGCTTGGCATTAGACATTCTAGGAAAGCTGACTAAGAACAAGAACAAGAAGAACAATAAATTTATTTTTGACTAAGATTTGTGTGATAAAAACAGTCACTGGCAGGGGAGATGAGAGTTCACTCTGCCTATAACAAGCTGTTATACAGTCACTGGCAGGGGGAGATGAGAGTTCATTCTGCCTATAACAAGCTGTTATACAGTCACTGGCAGGGGGAGATGAGAGTTCACGCTGCCTATTACAAGCTGTTATACAGTCACTGGCAGGGGAGATGAGAGTTCACTCTGCCTATAATAAGCTGTTATACAGTCACTGGCAGGGGAGATGAGAGTTCACTCTGCCTATAACAAGCTGTTATACAGCAACTTGGCAGGGGAGATGAGAGTTCACTCTGCCTATAACAAGCTGTTATACAGTCAATGGCAGGGGAGATGAGAGTTCACTCTGCCTATAACAAGCTGTTATACAGTCAATGGCAGGGGAGATGAGAGTTCACTCTGCCTATAACAAGCTGTTATACAGTCACTGGCAGTGGGATGAGAGTTCACTCTGCCTATAACAAGCTGTTATACAGTCAATGGCAGGGGAGATGAGAGTTCACTCTGCCTATAACAAGCTGTTATACAGTCAATGGCAGGGGAGATGAGAGTTCACTCTGCCTATAACAAGCTGTTATACAGTCACTGGCAGTGGGATGAGAGTTCACTCTGCCTATAACAAGCTGTTATACAGTCAATGGCAGGGGAGATGAGAGTTCACTCTGCCTATAACAAGCTGTTATACAGTCAATGGCAGGGGAGATGAGAGTTCACTCTGCCTATAACAAGCTGTTATACAGTCAATGGCAGGGGAGATGAGAGTTCACTCTGCCTATAACAAGCTGTTATACAGTCAATGGCAGGGGAGATGAGAGTTCACTCTGCCTATTACAAGCTGGATAGTCATATTTTATAGCCCTCACACTGAGCTGCTCTTTATTCAGATTCCATATATTTGATTCACACAAAATGCTTCCACAGTTACAAAGCATGCAACATTTTAACAAACAGTCTACAAAATGTCAAAAAAATCAAAGCATTTTTAATTGCAGACAAACCAAACTAAAATGTGTTCCATGAACTTGCATGGAGGCATTAAAAAGGAGGCTGAACAAACCCAGATAAAGTCCAATGAGGCTGCCTGCACTCTCTTTCACTTTGCTTATCTCTCCACCACATGGATAATCTGACTTCACACATGGTGTATTTATCAGTATGATGCTGATATCCTGGACTATATCCTGGTCTATAGTAGGCCCAAACCCAAAGACCCATCATTGCACAGAGAACAAGTTGGACTGAAAGAAGAATTTGTAGTTGTGCACCCACTTGTAATAATGATGTAAATATATGCCTGGTATATTTTACTATGAAATAAGAACATTATTGAAACATAGATGTACCATGGACACAGTACCGATCACAATAAAATGTATGTAATACTATAAAGAATTACCATGCAATCAAAACATGCCCAAGCTTTTACTGCTGAATGCTACTGGTTGTAGGGGTGTTTTATTGCCAAAGCACTGCCTCTGGGGCTTTAGAACAGAATTATGTCTATATTTGTGCACTACATAAATTAAGTATATTATTATTATTATTAAACTGAGGACTCCTCCATTATGTCTATTATGTGGTTTCTACTGAATGTCTCCTACAATACCATCTCCCACAGGTGACACAAAATCACCAGGTGTTTGTGCCTGGCTGAATAAGGGAACATTTATGGCATGTGTAAACTGCTCTTACAAACACTATGGCATTGGCAGACAAATGTGCTGAAATTCCCACAGGGTAAGTAAACCTGGTACCTGGTTACACAAACAATGGATGTTAGTTGAACACAAGAAGACATTCTCTTCTCTACCCCACCAACTCCAAGCTCTGACAGTTCCTAGTTCAGGTGTGCAGTTAGTGGATAGATCATTTCTCATACTGCCATATCTTGAGCTGAATTCACAATGAAAAGTTTGTCTGAACCAAATCCTTATTTCTGCTTGCAAATGTAAGCAAGTTCAATAACTGGCTCCAAATTATTCCTATTTAACTAGTTTTTCTAGCTTAACATTACCGTCCTTGCACATTGCTGAAAACTGTATAGGCTACATACATTTACATGGTAAATTATACACAATATAAACTTACATGTAAATAAATTATACCAAACTGCCTAGACAAATATCATAGTATATAAATATACTGCATGTATTGTTTTAGCTGAATTATTGGTTTATATTTATTTATTTTTAGACTAGACATATTGCATAGAGCCACAGAGTACCAGGTGATTATGGTGCTATTATATATTATATAATAGATATCATATATTTATTATAATACTGCATGGCTGCAGGTCTTTATGCATGACTGTCCTCGGTGTTATGCATGCCTGACACTGCCTGTCCTGCTAATGATGCTTTTGTTGCATTTTTTAATTATTAAAAACTTCATTTTATGGACCAGCACCATCACATATGATTATTTCCACTGCCATGACAGTATCACTATTGTGTAGCCTCATTTGTCTTTCAATTGCTTCCATGTCTAGGTACTGTCAACTCCCCAATCATATCTAGTGCATGCATCAATATTTACATCATTACATCTTGACATACATCTGCTACGATGAACACAAACTAAATCCTAATCACCCATCCTGTGATGCATCAGCTATTGGGTGTTAAATTGCTAATTACTCTATCCTATGTTTAACTGTGCTAATCATCCTATCCCATGACAGGCAACATTTTTAAGTCCTAAACCATTGCTAATCACCCATCCTGCTAAAGATCAAATCTTCATTTCTCAACCAATACTATTCACCATGATAGGTTAACCTTCCCTTCCCAAATGGGACTGGTATAAACAGAATAATGACTGCCCGGCTGCTGTAAATCATCAGCTGGATTATAAACATTTCCAAGGAAGCTGCCACCGCCCATGGCAAGATAAAAATGCTGGAATATTTTTGTTGACAAAATTACTGAGATAGACTAGCTCTGCCACAATCATTACATTTTCAGTTCTGTTCAGTTTCAGTTCAGTTCAGTTTCAGTTCAGTTCAGTTGAAATGTAACTATAGGTGAGTGTTGCACTTCCATTCAGCCTTGTATCAACAACACACTATGGCATTAATGTTATGGGTAAACAAACACGTAGGGCAAAACTACTTATTTATAAGTGCAAAACATATTTATTTGTCTGTGTGTGCACGTGCATTCATGTGCGTATGAATGCTTGCATGCACGCATATTTATTGGATAGCAGTTATTTCAGATTAAATAAATACATTGTAACAGATGACTATAATTGTGGAATGTTTTCATTTTACTATCAACAATAATTTTATATCAACAATCAGCCATTTATTTCATGGTCAATTCTGGAACAGTCCCTTCTGAAATCAATACACTCGTACACAATGTGGACCATTTACACAATGTTCACTTTCAATCTTTCCACACAGCCAACTATTGACACAAACAGGCCAAATAACATAAGAGTTTAATGAGTGACTGTCAATAAATATAATAAAAATATCTGCTGCAATAAATTAACTTCACATAAATAAAAGAAATGTCATAACCACCTCTTGTTCTAGATCTGTCTCCATTATAAGTCATGAGTTGAAGGAAAAAGAATGAAAAACTGACACAATAAAGTGAAAATAAAGTGACACAGGCATTGCAGCTTCTACAGAAAATTTTACAGAAACTGACAAAACTACACTTACTGCTTATTGATCTGGTAACTGGTGATGACATTGGCCGGTCAGCGACTGACCAGAGAGTAACATGCTTTAAGAGATGTTGAAAGGAGAAGCAGGTCACTTCAGGCAACAGCTAGTATGGTACTACTTGGCTTCAATGTCGGCATCACACAGTCTATTAGATGTAGTATATGGAATGAACGCGAACATATATCTATTGCAGAGAACAGAGATAATGTAACTGACCTGTCCTGAACTGCCAGTGATAAGAATAAGAATTATGCCTCAGTGTCTACTGTTTTATATATTATATCATACAACTCATAAATCTCAGTTGAATGTTTTTATTTTCATTAATGTATTGCAAATAACATCACACACACACATACATACATACATACATACATACACGCATGCACGCACGCATGCACGCACGCAAGCACGCATGCACGCACGCACGCATGCACGCACACAAGCACGCATGCACGCACGCACGCACACACACACACGCATTCAATCTCATTAGGAATAATCATATTTGTAATTATGCGTAAGTCATTTGTTCATCAGTAAAATCTTAGAATAAGTAGTTTTTTCATTAACTAAGATCTGATGCAGTCTTTATATTTACATGTTGGGGCCTTCCCTTAATTTAATCCACCCATATCCTACATCTCTAGCCAAGGTAGTTTATGCAGACAGAAATACAGTGCAACGGCTACATCGTAATTTAATCAGATGTCTGCAAACATAACTGTATCAACATTTCAAGCTGTTATCAATATTCATATTTACACACCAATGTACTGAAAACAGAGCTATCAGACAATCTTCTTGTAAGAGATCTGTCTGACAACTTGGATAGCGATGTAAAGTAGGCATCAAAGAACTTCAAAATCTGACAATTTGCGATTGCTCAACTTGGAGGACTTTATACAGTTTTACTAACCTGTGCACCACTATGTGTAAAACATGCTAAGTGATGATAGATGATAATTATTATTAGCTAAATATGTATGAAATATTTCACCAAGATAATATATTTCCATATTTTTACAATTCAGACAACTGTGTGCCAAACATTGAGTTTTTAAGGTTATAAAATGTTTAGTTCTTATATATATTATTGTATCCAGTCCTGTGGATTATTGAAAGCACTTTACACTTCACCCCCTGGTAGATCTGTTCAGTCCAACACCACCTCAACTTTACATTTCACCCCCTGGTAGACCTGTTCATTCCAACAACAACTCAACTTTACACATCACCCCCTGGCAGACCTGTTCAGTGCAACACCACCTCAACTTTACATTTCACCCCCTGATAGACCTGTTCAGTCCAACACTACCTCAACTTTACATTTCACCCCCTGGTAGACCTGTTCAGTCCAACACCACCTCAACTTTACATTTCACCCCCTGATAGACCTGTTCATTCCAACAACAACTCAACTTTACACATCACCCCCTGGTAGACCTGTTCAGTCCAACACCACCTCAACTTTACATTTCACCCCCTGATAGACCTGTTCATTCCAACAACAACTCAACTTTACACATCACCCCCTGGTAGACCTGTTCAGTCCAACACCACCTCAACTTTGCATTTCACCCCCTGATAGACCTGTTCATTCCAACAACAACTCAACTTTACACTTCACCCCCTGGTAGACCTGTTCAGTCCAACACCACCTCAACTTTGCATTTCACCCCCTGATAGACCTGTTCATTCTGACACCATCTCAACTTTACATTTCACCCCCTGGTAGACCTGTTCATTCCAACATCACCTCAACTTTACATTTCACCCCCTGGTAGACCTGTTCATTCCAACACTACCTCAACTTTACATTTCACACCCTGGTAGACCTGTTCATTCTGACACCATCTCAACTTTACATTTCACCCCCTGGTAGACCTGTTCATTCCAACACCACCTCAACTTTACATTTCACCCCCTGGTAGACCTGTTCATTCCAACACTACCTCAACTTTACATTTCACCCCCTGGTAGACCTGTTCATTCTGACACCATCTCAACTTTACATTTCACCCCCTGGTAGACCTGTTCATTCCAACATCACCTCAACTTTACATTTCACCCCCTGGTAGACCTGTTCATTCCAACATCACCTCAACTTTACATTTCACCCCCTGGTAGACCATTTCAGTCCAACACTACCTCAACTTTACATTTCACCCCCTGGTAAACCTGTTCATTCTGACACCATCTCAACTTTACATTTCACCCCCTGGTAGACCATTTCAGTCCAACACTACCTCAACTTTACATTTCACCCCCTGGTAGACCATTTCAGTCCAACACTACCTCAACTTTACATTTCAACCCCTGGTAGACCTGTTCATTCCAACACCACCTCAACTTTACATTTCACCCCCTGGTAGACCTGTTCATTCCAACACTACCTCAACTTTACATTTCACCCCCTGGTAGACCTGTTCATTCCAACACTACCTCAACTTTACATTTCACCCCCTGGTAGACCTGTTCATTCTGACACCATCTCAACTTTACATTTCACCCCCTGGTAGACCTGTTCATTCCAACACCACCTCAACTTTACACTTCACCCCCTGGTAGACCTGTTCATTCCAACACTACCTCAACTTTACGTTTCACCCCCTGGTAGACCTGTTCATTCCAACACTACCTCAACTTTACATTTCACCCCCTGGTAGACCTGTTCATTCTGACACCATCTCAACTTTACATTTCACCCCCTGGTAGACCTGTTCATTCCAACACTACCTCAACTTTACATTTCACCCCCTGGTAGACCTGTTCATTCCAACACTACCTCAACTTTACATTTCACCCCCTGGTAGACCTGTTCATTCTGACACTACCTCAACTTTACATTTCACCCCCTGGTAGACCTGTTCATGCCAACACTACCTCAACTTTACATTTCACCCCCTGGTAGACCTGTTCATTCTGACACCATCTCAACTTTACATTTCACCCCCTGGTAGACCTGTTCATTCCAACACTACCTCAACTTTACATTTCACCCCCTGGTAGACCTGTTCATTCCAACACTACCTCAACTTTACATTTCACCCCCTGGTAGACCTGTTCATTCTGACACCATCTCAACTTTACATTTCACCCCCTGGTAGACCTGTTCATTCCAACACTACCTCAACTTTACATTTCACCCCCTGGTAGACCTGTTCATTCCAACACTACCTCAACTTTACATTTCACACCCTGGTAGACCTGTTCATTCTGACACCATCTCAACTTTACATTTCACCCCCTGGTAGACCTGTTCATTCCAACACCACCTCAACTTTACATTTCACCCCCTGGTAGACCTGTTCATTCCAACACTACCTCAACTTTACATTTCACCCCCTGGTAGACCTGTTCATTCCAACACTACCTCAACTTTACATTTCACACCCTGGTAGACCTGTTCATTCTGACACCATCTCAACTTTACATTTCACCCCCTGGTAGACCTGTTCATTCCAACACCACCTCAACTTTACATTTCACCCCCTGGTAGACCTGTTCATTCCAACACTACCTCAACTTTACATTTCACCCCCTGGTAGACCTGTTCATTCCAACACTAACTCAACTTTACTGGGAAGCTCTGAGCCACACTATGATTACTGCATAAAGACTATTCCTATTTGTTCACATTTACTCACCACTGTCTATAGTCAGGTACATATTTGTATGGCTGACTGAACCGAGGCAAAGTGGAGAGAACAAAATTGCACTAGTTTCAAAATGGCAGCCAGAGGATTCAAACCTTGGAGCTCTCTATTGAGAGTCCTACATTCTAACCAGTGCACTACTGTGTGTCAGTCATACAAATACTTATTTGTTCACAGAAATAGGTGCAGCATGAGTAGCCACTAGTGGGTACATGGGTGTGAACCCACTAGTGGGTACATGGGTGTGAACCCACTAGTGGGTACATGGGTGTGAACCCACTAGTGGGTACATGGGTGTGAACCCACTAGTGGGTACACGGGTATTTTGATAATAGCACTATACCAAAAAAATCAACAAGATAAAGATTACACCAGCAGTACATATGCTGGCTCAATAAACATCTCAAAATAAATCTATGTTTTGTTTGTTGAGCTCAACCTAGCTGAAGCCACATGGATAAAACACCAGCCATCACAACACCAACCTCTGTGTGGTGGGCTTCTAAGTCTCTATGCAGTGTACACACTGTGGTGTCATCGCTTGCCATTCACTAACACAACAGGCACATTCTATTTACAGTGACATCTTTCCCTACTAAGCACAGTGATCACACACAATAAAGGATGGCTCATGCCTTTCCATAATGGTGTACATGGCTTGGTGTTTGTGCATGCATGTATGCATTAAACTGCATACATAGGTTTAAACAGGTGTGTGTGTGGGGGGTATATTCGGTTTTTGTTTTTGAGAAAAATTCACTTCTGCATTTTATTGTCAGAGTGTTAATGGAAACTTGTGCGTGATATTGGAAAATCTTAAGAATCCAACATCAAAGCAAATGGTAGCTGATATACTATAATTTATGGATATGGTTTCAGGGATAATTTCTTAAAAATTTTACAGTTAAAAAGAAATTCTCTAAAAAACGGGGTTCGTTCTAACACCCCCATACAGGCATGATGTTTGCCTGTGGGATAGGAGGCAAGGGGGCATAAGACCTGTAGGGAGATATACTACAGCAAGCATACTGTGGTTATTGTATGTGTGGTGTGTAAGGAATGCCATGTGTAATAAATCATGCACACTCATGGACACTGACACAGTGTATTCAATGTGCCCATCTGTCCACTGCAGGTGTTCATGAGCCAGCAGGGACAAGTCAACATACATGACAATGCATGACAATACATGCTGCTAAACAATGCTTGACAACAGCAATCTGAATTACTGAGAAGTGATTAATTACAAAGGCATAACTGATGGAATATGCCTAATTCAAAGTCACCAGTAATCAATTTGATAGAATGTTACTAAGTAAATTTTTATTATTTAACGTAATTGTTGTTTTTTTCCAAGTAATTCACCTGTAACATTGCACAATTTCCACAATCTACAATTTACCCTGTAAAATGTAAACTGATCAAAAGTAAACATTACAGTAATTTTATTAATATGCTTGCAAATGTGAAAAACCTCTTGAACAAATGGAACAGTAGTGTAAAGTATAATATTTGAAATACTATGTGAACAATTGATAATAATAATAATAATAATAAAAGTATTTATATAGCGCCCAATTAATCAGGCATTTTACATACATGTAGTCATAATGTATTAAAATATTGTTAATTATATGAAAATTGTTATGTATAATTGTAATAATAAATGCATATAAAATGTTCACATCAATATATCATAAAAAAAGCTACTCTAAAAATGTATTTTTATGCCAAAAGTGAACACTTTACAGACACTTCCACAGGCATGCACACCCCCAAGGCCACATATGTCAACTGGTGTTGCTAAAGCACAATGTGTGTTTGCACTTAGCAAAGTTCAAGCAAGTATGATACAGTGTCACTGACACACACCTTCTTATCTCCAGTCACAACAATTCAAAGTTGAAAACACATCCGCCCCACTGAAATTTACCTTTTACAAAGGTGAGTTGGAATGTGATTGAGGTTGAGTCACAGGTGTCAACAGTGCAGCCAATGAAAGATCAGCAAAACATTAAATCACGACTCTTTGACCTGTAGACTTGATCAACTATGCTCAGTAAACCAGATATTAATCTATATCATGGTTCAATAAAGAGTTCAGTATCTTACCACATAAAATGTTGAGAAAAAATTCAATTTCCATGGGGATTACCCGCTTCAATAATGCCCTTTGTTTGCAAATTCTTGAAGAAACAAGGATTTCCACCAGTGGAAAATTCATAAAAAATCTAAACTTTAAGTCAAAGAGAGGGGGCCATGGCCCAATCCCCCCTAAATTTTCCACTATATTCCACCGCCATTGATTGGCTTTGGTACACATATTCATCTTCTACAATCTGTCTCTAAACATAAATAATGTGGACCATGATGAATATTTATCACAGAGAAATCTCAACATATTTCTTTAAATCTCACCTACAACACATGCACTCTAGTCCTTCATGAACAGCCCTGATAGAAGGGTACAGCCCTGCTAGAAGGGTACTGCCCTGTTAGAAGGGTGGATGTCACATAAACATGACAGTCATCACTGAATGCATACAACTGAGATATCAGATGGTGTGAATCAATGGGAGGCACAGCTAAAGACATCCCTTGTGACAGACAGATACTAATAGGAGGGCTCAGATCCAGCCATCAATCATTACTTCTCCAATAACCATCCCTGGCTGTGGACAATTACCCTGCTGTGGCTGCCACTGAATACCCAGGTTATGCAATGAAGTAGTGTGGACAAGACAAAGCCCACAGAGAAAGGGGGAACTTAAAGATCTAAATTATGGATTACTGTTGATTTCTATGGAATGAGATACTGGGAAAACAGGATTTTCAAGAATATTTAAACAAAATGTGGATTATGTTAAAGGGGTACTCATCAATTTGATTTTTTGCATGTCTCGTTTCAGACGCATTAAAAAAAATCTAACCTACCTACTGGATAGTATTGACTACGACTTGCCTCCTCGTTTGTTATTTAGTTTTCATGATCTCATCGGACGAACTATTATTACTTATATGCAGTCAATATTCAGTAAACTGGGGCAAAAGTGGTTCAGGTCTATAAACTATAAAATAAATCTGTTCACACCTTCACAAATTACACAATCTAACGATCTAAGTCAATTCTTTCTAAGATAAAAAAAAGTATGCATTCTTTTATTAATGTGACTGCACATATTACTTAAACTATTCACATATTACTTAAACTATTCACATATTACTTAAACTATTCACATATTACCTAAACTATTCACATATTACTTAAACTATTTGCATATTACTTAAACTATTCGCATATTACTTAAACTATTCACATATTACTTATACTATTCACATATTACTTATACTATACACGAACTACAGCTCTAAACATCAAGAACCTGATTCACATTTACAATAGACTAAAATAATTGGAGGGAGATTTAACTGTTGTATGGTTGAGATATATGCAGCAATTACAATTCCTTCCACTCCTTTTGCAGAGAAGTAATTTATTATTTGAAGTAACACATGGAAATGATGCAGCCTAGTCAACACTTTGCATGTAGTCAACACTTTGCATGCTACACAATATCCACAAGCAGTGGGCACATGAAGCAACCTGCTCTTGGGATGCAGTGTTGATGTTTCATATGGAATGTAAACACCCTAACCAATAATCAGTACATTTCAGTCAACAAAGTCTCCCCAAGTGTGTTTATGTAAATACTGAGCTCAAACAATTAAGTAAACAAAGACTCATCTAAAGGATTATGCACAGAAGATACCTTAAAAATACCTAGTATGTCTGTGCGTATGCATGCATGTGTGAGTGCGTGCATCTCTGTGTGTATAGTAATCTGAAAAAAACTCAAGACAAATTTATTCCAAATTGCACTTCCACCATAAATTTGTGGTGATCCCTTGTTCTTATAATGACATTTGCGTGTCAATGTTCATGATGATGTTTGATGATTCTGGTTTATTGCGCCTCTGAGCTCAAGTTCCTGAGGATATGGGTGCTATAGAAGTTCATTATTATTATTTAATCTGCACAATATATATTGTATTATATTTGTCAGAAAAAAAGGCCTGTAGGCTTTACACAAAAGAAAGTCTATAGTCTCAACTTAGTACATCACTGAAGCATCTTGTGCCTCCACACAGGAAATGCACCAAGGTATCATAATATTGGATTAGCTATTACCTCAGCTTGTTACTCTATTGTGTTGAGAAACACCAAGTATAATAGGTCTCATGTTTCTGAATGTACAGACACCTGATTGTCTGTGAGCTGGCTGTGTTTGGCTGTGTCTACAGATTCTACATACAGTCAGGAAGAACCCAGCAAAACCTGCCTGGCATGCTTTACAACAGTTGACACCTTGACACTGGGGTGGGTTGAACTACCCCACAGTGCAGAGTACACAGTGTAGTCAGTAGTATGTGCTCCACCAGTGCAGTCTACATGGGGATTATGTAGTTACCTTCATAGCTATGGTTACGAACACACGACTGTAAAACGCACTGAGCACAAGTGACGGAAGAGATGAGACTGAGTGAGATATAAGAGAGACAGGAGTCTTACCAGCGAGGAATCAGAGGCGGGTCTGGCGCCGGGATGAAGCATGTGAAGCCACAACAGAGAGCAGGCGGACTGGTGGCCAAGGGCAGTCTGACTGACTGGCCAACAACAGCCAATAGCAAGCGGCAGTACAGCTGCCTGCACTGCCAGTCCTCCTGCTATTGCACTGCACCAGGCCACTGAATGCCTCACTAGCTGGCTTTGTTCATCATTACAACATCAATATCCTATCTTGTTATCTGAACCTGGTGGGCCACAGTTCTCCTTTGTGGGTCAGTGGGGGGTGGGTCAGTGGGGGAGGTTGGGGGGGCCATGGCTTGGGTATTGTCATTGATAGAACACACAGGTCAAACTGCTCACATATAAATCACACACACCGCTACAACTAGTGCAAGTTTTGTGATGCGTGTGTGGTGTGTGTGCGTGCGCACTTGCAGGATATTATTTGATACATGAAAGGGCTATAGATAGACACTGTGTGATACTGAAAACAGTAGATAACAAAATATATCATAATTGTGATATCTGGAAATACTATCACAAATAACTTAATATAGGATACTACTAATTTAATGTGCATGAACTTTAAGATTTTTAATTATTATTATTATAATTATTGTAATATAATACAGCTGACATTGGCTAGATCTAAGTATTAAGTTATTTACATTACCATAAATATAAATTATTTACTAATGTGTATCACCTACAGTAGCCTAAAACAGATTAACTAGCAATACATTAGATGATATCTTTGACAAGCAGTGCTTAAGTGTTCATCTGATGATGGTGAGTAATGTTGTCCAAGTAAACAGATTTATTAGAAAGAAACCCAAGTGCTAATGTAGATCTCACAAGTATTCTAGTCAGCCTTTCAAACCTGTTACTGCCACATTGTGTTGATTGACATTCATCAGGTCTAGTTAACTTAGTACAGTCAGTATCAGTTAACAGTGTCAACAGATCACTCATATTAGCCACAATACTCGTTGCTTAGCAACATACAATGATATTTTTAAGAAAATACTCTTAGTCAACATATATTAAAATCTATAATCTCTTACTATATTAGCATAATTATGCATTATTCTCTATTCTTTTTAAATAATTTTTTTAATTGGCATTTCATGAGATATTTCTGTTGACGGTTAAACCCATTATGATTTGTCAATTGCCAAATTTTGTGGTAACTTAACATTGACAAGCAGGTAATAACGTTTGGTTGCCATGATGACTGACTGAGATACAGTTGTTATTCTGTTATTTAGTTTCCCATATTAAACTAAATGCAAATATGATTTTGTTCAATGTACAGTCAGTATGAGAACTATAGAGACAGACAGCTGGGAACAATTACCATACTTCTTAAATAAATCATTAATTTGGTGAGAGGACAGATTTGTCTTTGGTGACAATAGTTGGTGATGGGGTCGGTGACGTGAGGCGTGATAGCATACCGGTTAGAATGTCGGACTCTCAATTGAGAGAGCCCGGTTTCAAATCCCACCACTTCGAACCTTTGGCAAGTTTGATCACCCCACTGACAAGTATACATTTTATGGACAAAATATATTCAGTTTAATTTCTGATAGTGTAGTTTGTCTCACCAGTATAGTACAGATTGATAAATGGATAAATCCGTGTATTATTTATTTCTAATAAGTGTACCTGTAAGACACAATTAAGCATGAATATAGCAATATGAATGTGTTGAAAGGCAGTGAACAAAGGTATGTGCATTTGTATTTAGTTATTTTAAATGTTATAAGAAGCACAGCATGCATATAGTTAGTACAATGTACGTGTGCAGATAACATACATTTACTTCACAAATAGCTGTAATAATTATATGTATGTATGTAGGCACACACACACACACACACACACACACACACACACACACACACACACACACACACACACACACACTCACACACACACTCACACACACACACACACACACACACACACACACACACACACACACACACACACACACACACACACACACACACACACACACACACACACACACACACACACACACACACACACACACACACACACAGACACACACACAGACACACACACAGACACAGACACAGACACAGACACAGACACAGACACAGACACAGACACAGACACAGACACAGACACAGACACAGACACAGACACAGACACAGACACAGACACAGACACAGACACAGACACAGACACAGACACAGACACAGACACAGACACAGACACAGACACAGACACAGACACAGACACAGACACAGACACAGACACAGACACAGACACAGACACAGACACAGACACAGACACAGACACAGACACAGACACAGACACAGACACAGACACAGACACAGACACAGACACAGACACAGACACAGACACAGACACAGACACAGACACAGACACAGACACACACACACACACAGACACACACACACACACACACACACACACAGACACAGACACAGACACAGACACAGACACAGACACAGACACAGACACAGACACAGACACAGACACAGACACAGACACAGACACAGACACAGACACAGACACAGACACAGACACAGACACAGACACAGACACAGACACAGACACAGACACAGACACAGACACAGACACAGACACACACACAGACACAGACACACACACAGACACAGACACAGACACAGACACAGACACACACACACACACACACACACACACACACACACACACACACACACAGACACAGACACAGACACAGACACAGACACAGACACAGACACAGACACAGACACAGACACAGACACAGACACAGACACAGACACAGACACAGACACAGACACAGACACAGACACAGACACAGACACAGACACAGACACAGACACAGACACAGACACAGACACAGACACAGACACAGACACACACACACACACACACACACACACACACACACACACACACACACACACACACACACACACACACACACACACACACACACACACACACACACACACACACACACACACACACACACACACACACACACACACACACACACACACACACACACACACACACACACACACACACACACACACACACACACACACACACACACACACACACACACACACACACACACACACACACACACACACACACACACACACACACACACACACACACACACACACACACACACACACACACACACACACACACACACACACACACACACACACACACACACACACACACACACACACACACACACACACACACACACACACACACACACACACACACACACACACACACACACACACACACACACACACACACACACACACACACACACACACACACACACACACACACACACACACACACACACACACACACACACACACACACACACACACACACACACACACACACACACACACACACACACACACACACACACACACACACACACACACACACACACACACACACACACACACACACACACACACACACACACACACACACACACACACACACACACACACACACACACACACACACACACACACACACACACACACACACACACACACACACACACACACACACACACACACACACACACACACACACACACACACACACACACACACACACACACACACACACACACACACACACACACACACACACACACACACACACACACACACACACACACACACACACACACACACATCTTACCTGTAGTCATGGCAGCACATGCAACCTTTGGAAAGGCAGACAACCTTTCCCTGCAAGAGCATGACAAATGACTTGCATGCTGCATAATTAGATGCACTGCAGGAAATTACCCTGGACTGGTTGGCTGATCATTTGAGTGTGTTCTAAGTGAACAGTCTCCCCACTGACCATCCAAGCAGATGTTCAGCAGATTACGCTGTAATTTCTTTGTTTAATTTGAATTGCAATTTGACACAATGTACACTGTTTCACCATTTCTGTTATGTTGCATGAAATATTATACGCAAATCTCACTAAATCATGCCAGGATAGAGTGAATTGTTAGTGCAGCTTTAAATTACAAAAGATATAACATTTCCTAGTTTCATTAAAATTTTTCAAAACCTTTTGCTACGGAATTGTTTGATTAGTATTGTCTGCTGTTTTCATTCTCATCAACATCAGGTGCTACGTCTGTTGCAGGCATAGGCGATCATGACCCTCCGTTTTACACAATCACAGGTGTCTTTTAACAGTTCTGCTGTATTCCTTCCCACCCAGGTAACTAGACCATCAAGAATTTTAATTATTTGCCAACCTCTGCTTCCTTTTCCCTCAATCTTTTCCCTTGTCACCAGCTGTTCTAGTTTTCTCTTTCTCATCAAGTGGCCTGGGAATTCTACTTGTCTTTTCCTGATTTTGCACATTATCTTCTTTTTATCATTCTCTATTCTTAGAATTTCATTACTTTTCTTTCCTATCCACATGTTTACATTACTCTAAATATTCGTCTAAAAATACATTTATGTTGGTTCTATGTTGGTTCTATGTTCCTTTCTAATTATTAAGTAATCGACCACGATTCACATCCATATAGCAGTATGGAATCTACAATGCATAATTTTCATTATCAAATAATCATCAGAAATGCAGATCTCCTTCAAACTTGACTTGAACTAGTATCCCACTTGACAAAGAGATGGATGTTATTTTAAACAGATCACCACAGATAATTTTTAGTACCTAACTGGGCCCTGTTCTGGTCAGAAACCTGATGTTACAGCTGCCAATTGAATGGTACTTAGACATGTCTCATTTCCAACCAGACAGATCACCTGTACAGGACACCTGTCTCATTTCCAACCAGACAGATGACCTGTACAGGACACCTGTCTCATTTCCAACCAGACAGATCACCTGTACAGGACACCTGTCTCATTTCCAACCAGACAGATCACCTGTACAGGACACCTGTCTCATTTTCAACTAGACCAATCATGGGTATGTGGCACATGTCTCATATCCAACCAGACAGATCACTGACGCAAGATCTATGTCTCATTTCCACCCATACAGAAAACTGTTGCAAGACACATGTCTCATTTCCACCCAAACAGGTCACTGGTGCATGAGATATGTCTCATTTTCAACCAGAAAGATCATTGGTGCAGGACACATGTCTCATTTCCAACCAGAAAGATCATTGCCATTGGTGAAGGACATATCTCAATTTTTTTTACAAAAGTGCCACAGTAAAAATATTATTAATTCTAAAATTGAAGTGTTACAAGTTTTAATTGTTGTTGAAGATAAAACAATGTATACACAAACTGGGGTCTAGAGACACACTCTCGGGGAGTCAAAAGAGTAGTAATGGGTCTCACATAACGTCAAGGATTATGCGCGTGCATTGTAAACACATCTTTTGTGGTGTTTGGCCTAACGCCAAACAGCGTAGCGTAACAATGAAATCGCAGTTTCGTCACGTTCCCCGCAAATGAGAAAATCGATAAACTGTGTCTAGAATCATGCATGCTCTATGAAACATCAGTTGTACTGTGTTTAACAACTATACACATGACTTACGCTCTACGAAGTTGCTTCGTCGATGCAGTCACTAGGCCTACTTCAGTGTTTTCCCTGCTTCCTTGGCCATGAGTTGAGGATGTGCGGTCATTTCGGCCGACTAATAATTTCGGCCGACTTGTAATAAAAGCGTGTTTGGTCAGTCGATTGCATAGGAACAAGTTTTGTCGCCGAATTGTTGATACTACATTGGTGTACCGTCGTTGTATTGTTTTTTCATGTAACTGAGCGTGCATGTTCAATTAGCAAATCGTTTCGGGTAACCGATCGCAGAGATGATCGCTAGGCCTACGCTAGACCATGGCCTAACTGGACAGCAATTAACACATCGAGTCATATACGAACATATTTCATTTGTTTATTATTTTGAGCATCGTGAAACATATGACATAATAAATTTCATTTAATTGAATAGTAATACCAAACTATACAAAACACGAGCTGGTAGACACAATGTGATTTATGAGATCAAGATTATTCATAATAGTACTTAAGATGGCCATACGTTCTATCAAAACAAGATATCCTTGCAAACAATGATGACATTGAGCACCGAGGTAAAGTTAAGGAGATGGAAGTGGGTTGGACATATCCTACGAATGGACAAGAACAACAACTGTGAGACGGCGTTGACCTGGACGCCCGGAGGTAGAAGAAAAGTTCGTCGACCAAAGACAACTGTGGCGATCAACTGCTGAGAATGAAAGACCCGTACTGGGGTGGTACTGCTGGAACGAGGCCCGAAGAGGATAGGTGAATGTGAGGTGAGGCGCATTAGTTATAAATATTAATCATAGTATTATTCAAATAACCCAGTGTAGGTCCTATAATTAAAATCAATGGACGTGTATTGTCATAATCTAAGCTGTCCTTATATGATTGACCTCCCAGTGGGCCTATGGAATTGTAGCCATGCAGATGCCCATGAACACCTAGTTTTTATATATTTCTGCTAATAACGCGCTTGTTGCTGGCCTACGTCATATTTAACAAGAGCGTCTTCTTTATAACATTTTAAAATCAAAACAACGAATCGAGTGACACCTCCCGGTGACTGACAGATGTTCATGTGTCGCGGAGCCGGGTGACAGCTGTCCGCTTGACAGACGCGCAGATTGAAGGGCCCGTCGGAGAACAAAGTGGCCGTGCAGTGACGTATTTCCAGGCGCGGATCCAGATTTTTGCTTGAAAAAAAATTTTTTTTGGGCTTTACTATAATGTGATAATTTACTTTGATTAAGCTGAAAGCACATTATTACCACTGAATCTGGCACTATCTAAGGCATATAAGGGTCCTGAACTACAAAACGTGACTTCTAACCTACTGAGCCTTGCTATATATTCTTCAAATACTCGCCCAACAGACAATAACGACTAGAGCAATTTACAGAAGAGATCAACATCTGGAGGATGCGTGTAGTAATGGGTGTTGGAAAGATAAAACTACAGTGTGAAAAAAAGGTGGGTGGAAACGCCACACTACGCTGGAGGAGTTTCGTGAAATGTATGAAACCATCCTTGAGTGTCTGACTGCAATTTCGAACAATGAGGGCGCCAAATGGACTTAAAAACAATGACGGGTGTTTTTTGTCTACTTTGCATTCTGCATTCATCGCTGCATTCCAAGCGAGTCGGTGCATGTGTTGAGTACACCGCAGGCCTCAGCAAGCTGCTGTAGGATGTTCTCCGGGCCTACGAAGAAGTAAAGGACATCGGTATCAACATCAGACAAATTGCAGATGCGGAGTACAGTGAGATCTACAAGACGACTGCTGAGATGATCAACATTGCTGGGTCAGTGACAGCGATCTCGATCCCAACACACTGACCACGCGAAACAATGTGGAGGCAGACAGAAATACACTGGAGACGCTTTGTATTCCCACCATTTCTAGACCATCTTCTCCAGGAATTTGACGAAATTCAATGAGATCATAATGGAAATCTGTGCTCGACCCGAAGTTCCTACCCAATAATGTGGGCACGCTAACAGATGTTAACAAAACCAACCTCTAAGAATGCTCCTGTCATGACCTGCCATCTCCAGCATTCATGTCAAGTGAACCAAGAATGTAGAAGAAAAAATGTGATTCATCAGAAAAAAGTTTCATAATCTACATAAACAAATGAATGCAACACCCAGCTCCTAATTTTTCAATTGTTGCTGTTATTATCGGTCACACGTGCTGGAGTGGAGCGTGTTAATTCTGCACTCAAACTGGTTAAAACCGTAACGCGGAGCACCGTGCACCAGAATTGGCTCAATGCGTTAATGTGGACAAACAATACTTTTTAACCATCTAAAACTTGTTTTTGTATGTTTTTGTATGTTTTTGTATGCCCCACACAATAACATCTCACGCAGCAATTTTTTTTGTGTTTCTTGAATGAAACTTGAAACATGTCTAATATAGAGTATAAGGGGTGATGCCAAATAGAAGTTAAACTGAAATTCAGTATTTTTTATTGTCCACGTGCGTTCAACTGCAAATATGTTGTTTGGGGCAAGTTGTTACAATTGTATCGGGGCAAGTCGTTACAACTGTAACAACGCTCGGGCGCTGTTCAGCCAGCGAGTTGTGTGCTGGCAATGACTGAAAAATACAAAATTTATTAAACCACGACATGTGATCGCTTTATTTCACTTGTGAAGCCTGGCATACTGGTTTATAACCAGTAAACGCACACAGCGTCAAATAAACAAAACATATATCAGAATAGCGAGTTACACATAGAAAAAAAACTGCTGGACTCTCGATAAGCCAACGGCATCCTTGTCTGCTTGCCATGTTGGTGTGTTGTTAAATCTTGTTAAGCCCTATTTGAGCAATTATATTACACGATACATTGAAATGTGGATGTGAGTGCGAGTGTGCGTGAGTGCGCACTGCGTACTCGTGTGTATCATTCCATCAGGTAGAAGTAGCAGTACATGTTACATATTGTCATTCACTATTTCATACTGTTACGCACACTGTATATAAGATGTACATGAGTGCATAATCCAATTAATGTAATAACAGTAACATGTACGAGTGACACTTGCTTTGCGATCCATATGCTCTTTGTTGTAACAACGTGCCTAGTATGAAGTAACAACTATCCCCAGTCTCCCATGCGCAAATCAAATACTGACAAGTACAAATAAAATATTGACAAGTACAAATCAAATATTGACAAGTACAAATCAAATACTGACAAGTACAAATCAAATATTGACAAGTACAAATCAAATATTGACAAGTACATAAAGAAGCACCAAAAATAATGTTTTTTTTAATCCTCTGACCGCTCATAGAACTGGGACTGATTGGTGCAAACTAACCATAAATATACGTGCAATGCACTAATACATTAAACGTGTCAACGTGTTCCTTGGTCGGATGTTGTTATGAAGATATCCACGGGGTGGTTCACAAATAATCCACCTGAGATTTCAAGAATAGTAAATACATTCCCTGGACTTGCATGCATGGGTGGCTACGCCCCACCCCCACCCCCCCCCGTTGGTCAAATCCTAGATCCGCCCCTCAACATCTCTCGAGTCGAAGCTTCTATGCTTAGACATAATTATATTATTATTAAGTGTCTACGTCCGGCTCTTCTCTTCATCAGACAGGAAGCTAGATTGGTAAAGGTAAAGATATGTACTTATATAGCGCGGTATCAAGTCCTTGGGACTGCTCAAAGCGCTTTACACTTCACCCCTGGCAGACCTCTTCATTCCAATGCCATCTCGATTTCTCTGGGGCATTCGGCCACGCTGCGATTACAGCGCGAAGACTACCCATGCACCTATGTTTGTAGCCAGGTACTCATTCATACAGCTGAATGAACTGTTGCAGCGTGGGTTGAACGAAATTGCCAAAGTTTCGAAACGGCAACAAGACGATTTGAACCCGGGTTATGTCCTGCGTTCTAACCGCTACGCCATCGTGCCCCGCAACGTTCTAAGCGCTACGCCATCGTGCCCCGCAACGTTCCAAGCGCTACGCCATCGTGCCCCGCAACGTTCTAACCGCTACGCCATCGTGCCCCGCAACGTTCTAACCGCTACGCCATCGTGCCCCGCAACGTTCTAAGCGCTACGCCATCGTGCCCCATAGATTGGATGTGTCCATGTCAGACACTTCGACAGAAAAATCAAATGTTAGTTGCTCATTTGATGTTGAGCTGTTAGCGAAGAGAATGATAACGAAATCAAAGATAGGTACGTGGGCATGTCCCAGTGACGTATTTAGGGGGAGGTGATTGGGCCATGCCCCATGGTTTAATTTGTTTATAATAATTTTTTACTGTATTTTTTTCGTTGCGATGCTACAAGGTAATATCGGTGACAATGCTTGTCCCCTTGGTCTCCACTTTGTGAGATCCTAGATATGTCACTGGCATGCCCCCTTTGTATAAAAAAGTTTGCAATGTAACATAGTAAACTAATGGGTGACTAGGTTTGCCCCCCTCCCCCACACTTTTGGTCTCCCCCTTTGCGAGATCCAAGATACGCCACTGACCCTACCTAATGTGTAGTGTGGTAGACCAACAATTAATGTACACATGATAAAATTATTATTGTTATTGCGTTAACTTTAAAAAATATAGTTTTATTAAGCAAAAGTTTAATTGTTAGCATTGTACAATATTGTATTGAACAGTTGAATTGTTATGTTTCTTGATAATGTATTAAATTTGATCTAGTAAGTTATACTAATGGATATTTTGTTATTGTTTCGCTATCGGTGTTACAGTTTGCCTCATTTTGCAACTAGAGGTCGGTGTAGTATAGCAAGTTTACAGTTAGGTCCCAACTCTGAATGGTGCACAACTATTATGTGACTAGTAAAACAAATCCGTAAAACCGCAAACGAACTCGTATGATTATTTATGTTCGCTGATTTGCCGCGCGTGCTCAAAAGGACCTCAACGTGCAAAGTAGGATATTGATTGATTCTCGGGACAATGACAGCGCACAGCTAAAATATTCGCCAGAGTCGCTGTTAGGACGAATTTTTAACCGATGCACGATCTGTTATTCGCAAGCCATTTCGGCAAACGCTGGCCGTATCCCGGAAATATGGTCTTGCCTACGACATACACATACATTTATTTATACCAGTTATTTTTAAGGAAACTGTGTAATATTGGGGGCCACATAATATGTGGGGGGTCTTTCTCAATGGGTGGCGGGGTCTGAAAAAAGTATAACAAAATAGCGTGACGTACTTACTGGATAACCCATTAAAAAGCAAAATAAAATGCATACATTTTTCACACAAACACCTTTATTGTTTCCACGGTCCTGGGGAAATATAACAGTGGCTCCACATGGTGGACCTGGAAGCAGTAAACTGTCCAAGCGAAGACGCGAGTGACATCTGGGGATCATCTAGACATTACTTGGTCAAGGACAACTGTTCCGGTAAAAATGGCTGCCATGAGAAGGTTGATTGGTTTCGTGCCTGGTATGGTACAATGCGCTCGACAAGGAAGTAAGGCATAATCCGAATATAAAGTACTATTTTGCATGATAGAAATGCCACGTCAGTAATTCAAATGGACATCTGGTTAACGAACAGATTTGTTGACGTGCGTGTAAACGAATGCCCAGGCGGCCGGCCGCGCGACCAAATCGAATGTCATGCGAACGATGCTTCTTGGATACCAAATAAAAGACGTTTCATTTCGAGGAATATAATATTTCGTTCATATTTTAAGATGAGACTATTTAAGAAATCCGTGGAATTGTTTTCAGTGACGTGACAGTTATATGTAGCAGGTGCAATAGCTAGACAGTACTCGAGACTCGACTAGACACAGTCGACGCACGGGCACCGCCACAGCCCGGCGTGTAAAACTTGTACCGGCTTCGCCTTCGGTTCTTGACCTGTCCTGGCGTTTTCGGCCCATTTTCTAAGGATCTCGTCTGAACTCGATGACGATCTCGCCATCACCCCACCGACGACATGCGTATTGAATTCGGGGCAGTCATTTACTTTCTGACCTAACCATGAAAACAACGTCATAGTCATAGACATAGACTAGTCATAGAGCAGCCAAACTTCTGATATATCTACTAAGTACATGGTCAACACAATAACTCTTCTACAATATAGAGTAGTTGTGTGACTCTGTATGTGGACATTTGACAGATGAGATATTTTGGAAATTTGAGATTATTGTTTCTGTCATAAAAGCAGAGTTGTTGTGAAGCTAATTATATTGTATTTTCAAGTAATTGTAATTATTATTTTAAAATGCCATGTAACTTTAATTGAGAGGTAACTGTTGTGTAATAAAGTTGTTATTTCTCATGTTTCAGCCATACTTCATCGAGCGGCTGCAGCGGCCCCTGTGGTCAACAGTATACTTAGTAGAAAGCTGACAGCATCAGCGGAACAAAAGCGTAAATACACTATACCAGTTGTGATAATTTAATGTATAAACTAGTTGTTCACATTTCTGGTTGTTTATTTTTCTGGTTTGTTTAATCTTTCATGGAGTAGTCTCATTTCATGTTATAATCTAAATTCTAACCACATTAAAATACCAGAAACAAGGTTTCACAGATAACACCTAAAATGCAATAACATTGTGCACTGTGTCTCTCCTATTTTTCCTATTTAGCATAGTTCAAAACAAGCACTGTAAATAATTGTTTCTTGTAACTAGGCATTTATTGTCCAGGTATTACTGCAGTCTCAAAGTCAGTTTAAATTTGTTATGTCATTCACGAGCAGTGCTAAATTGCAAGCTTGGATGGAACATGTTTGATTGTTGCAGCAACTGTTCGCCCGGAGAACCCGTTGATGCAGAAGACGTTGATGGACTTTGGCAACTACGTGGGCGAGTGTCTGCCCAAGTTTGTGCAGAAAGTGGTAGTGTCAACGGGTGACGAGCTGGAGGTATTGGTCCACCCAGATGGTGTCCTACCGGTCCTTACCTTCCTCAGGGACCACACCAACGCACAGTTCACTAACTTCATTGACGTGTGTGGAGTGGACGTGCCGACAAGAGAGTTCAGGTTTGAGGTATGTGTCTAGGGGTAGTGTCATGTGTGGTAGAGGGGAGGGGGGGTAGAGGGAAGGCATGGGTTGAAGCATCCTGTATAGGTCCATAGCCGGGTCTGCCAAGATGGTTATATTTAGGGGGAAATTTACCTTTTTTGTATGGAGGGAGCATAGCCATGATTATACATAGATTTTAGACCAAATGAAGTGGCATATGGTGGATAAAACTGGATGGATATTTAGTGACATGTTTGTTTTCTGCAAGTGTAGGTTGTTTACAACTTGATGTCCCTGAGGTACAACTCTCGTATCCGCGTGAAGACATACACAGATGAGTTGACGCCCATCGAGTCCTGCTCTGACATCTACAAAGGAGCTATATGGTTTGAAAGGGAGGTATGTGAAAATATGGTGAAAGCAATGACAGTACAATGTACTTAGAGAAAATTATTGTTCACATTGTCAAGAATTGAATATTTTAAAGTTGACAAAGTGTCTGTAACCTCTAAGTAATTTTCTATTTAGCCTTAACATTGTTTGCCTTTTAAAAGATTTAGTCTATGTGACATTAGACTGATATGGAAGGACTGCGTGAAGAGATATTTGGCGGGAATGGGAGGGGAGTAGCGATCGAGGGAAAGGGAGGAGCGGAGACAGGTTGTGAAAATAGCAACTAAATCATGTCCTTAAACCAGCAAATCAGTGCTAACATAGTTTTTTGTGCCTTTGAACCTATAACGGAAAAGCCTGTGACCCCAACCTGGTGACCAGTTTGTCAGATAGCTGGCGTAACCTGATATCGTAGATGACAACATGTTACAAATACAGGTTTAAGGCCCATTCTGACACCAAATTAAGGAGACATGTCAATATTACAAATGGCCGTTATGTCAACAATTACATAAAACACCTGTGAAAATCGTCACATTTCAAGCATGATACGCGTATCTATTGACATTTCTGTTATCACCAACAATCAGGAAACATTACCATATTAATTTTTTTTTAAAACTACAACACTTACAGTGCTGCAATTTGGCATATGAACACGTCTTACATGTAGGCAACTTTACACGGTTTGGAATTACGATTGGTGAAGGGTTTTTGTAAGAAATACACTGCCACTTTAGGCTGTCATTCAACTTGCATAATTCATTCAGCAGACATAATTCGTTTATGTTAACCAAAATCTACCTTAAAGTTATCAGTGACACTGTCATGCTTATATGTATGTCATTTATTTCTTTGGTGATTTTCTCAAAACGATTTAATTTTGCATTTTGTGGCTATTTTTTCACATTTACAAAACATAAACAAATAAATGAAAAACTCAAAATATTATTCATCTGGAATATTATATAGTATTTCAACTACAATCAGTGAAGAAATGGTTAATTTATCTGAAAACCTTCTACTGAAACTACTTGATTCAGGACAAGCATATAATAGCCACCCCAGCTACCTTAAAAGAAAATCTTTGTAATGTTTGCCCAACAACACAGTAATTGATAGGCACATGGATGCCACCTACAACCAGCTGAGTAATACTAACTTCTAACTGCAGTGAGTCATTGCTTTATACCAAGTGCTGTTTTTTGTTAGTCATCACAGTTGGTCACAAGTGCAGTACTGGTGTATTTTGCTTTCAACCATCCATTTGTTGACTGTTGTTTCTTGTTGTAGATTTGGGACATGTATGGCGTGTTCTTCTCAAACCATCCTGACCTGAGGCGAATTCTCACTGACTATGGCTTCGAGGGTCATCCATTCAGGAAGGACTTCCCACTCACTGGATACGTCGAGGTAATTAAAAAATAAACAGTTGAATAAATTTATTAAATGTGTGACTATTTGTATATGTCCAGTGTAATATATGTGACAGCATTCTTGCTTGTTGGTTGTACAAGTACAAGGGTTAAGATATCATCTGTATCTAAGAAAATATGATGACCAACAAATGCTCTACAATGAGTGTTAGTACAGTATAGCAGAACACGTTCCTTATTTCATGCTTTGCAGTCTGGTTTATTTGTTTGTTGACCTCTAAATTATTTAGATTTTTGCAACCTTAAATATTGTTATCCTTTTGTAAACCACTTTGCAAAAGCTACACCCGTAGTATTGATGGTCTTAAAAATACACCTGAAACCCACATAACAATCCCTCTGACCACCTCAGACAAGTCCCAACATATTGATATTAAACCATTGGATACATAGTTCTGATTTTCGGCCACATTGGCAATAGGAGCACTGTTGAATAGTCCCATCAGGTCATGTTGCACTCCAAGTAGGCATCATCTTGGGTTGTTGAGTTAGTTGAATAGTTTATCGTTTCGGTTTCTGTAATCAGCTTTACCCCTAGATGGGTGATTGGCCCAGTCAGTGGGGTTTTCTGTCAGGGCTGTCCTTCCCTTAGCCCTTTTACTGTGTCTGTCCCCTTGTCACAAGACTCGGGTACAACAGGGTCCACCACGAGAAGGTACAGTCGCACTTGCTCAGGAGAGGTTGTGTGTCACATCACTGAGCCATTTGGACCCCTGAATAGTCCCATAGTTAGTCCTAAGTCCAAGGTGCCACTGTGTAGTGCGACCAGAAGATGAACATGTCTGCTTCCTCAGTTTGCCGTCGTGTTTCTTGGCCTTGCATATTTTCTGTTGTTTCTAGATGCGTTACGATGATGAGGTGAAACGTGTCGTTGCGGAACCGATTGAGCTTTCGCAGGAATTCCGCAAGTTTGAGTACAGCACTCCGTGGGAGATGTTCCCTGCTTACAATCAGACTGCTCAGGATGCCCAGGATGCAGAAGCAGCATCTGGGAAGACGAGTGAGGACAGTGGCAAGAAGTGATGTGTTTGTTTGGTTGACTAAGTGTATTGGACCAGGGGTGAAGTTACAATGTCAGAAACTCTCAAGTGTATTGGACTAGGACTGAAGTGACAATGTGCGAGTACTTGCTTTATTGGTGGCAGACTGTTTACTCTGGACTAGATTATGTGTCGCTGGTCAATGCTTGCTTCATTGATGACATATACTGTTTACTAGGTACTAGATATTGCTTCACTAGTCAATGCTTGCAGTGTTGGTAATAAAGTGATTTAATGGAATGGTTGTTTCTTCCTTGGCCACGAGTTGCAAGAAAGGCCATATCCTTCAGAGGGAGTGGGTGGTCAAGTAAACATGTCATGCAATGTTGATGTATATAATTTATGCACAAGAAGTGTTGATAGGATCACACAAATTTAGTATAACGTTATGAAAATAATATATATTTTTTTCAATTGGAACAGAATTCTAATGTCAGGAATACAGTACGGTGGAGTGCAGTATTACAAATGTAAGCAATAAACATGATAATTAGGTTGATAGCCACATGGTTTGAAGACCTACTGAAGCTTGCTACATATTGGGCAGTGGCAACCTACAACAAAGAGTAAGTAGTATTTCCTAAGTAATATTCCCCAGCCACATGCAATGAAGCGATCTATTGATGTAAAGAACGAATAGAACTGGTACCACAAATAGACCATCCTACAAAGCATGCAAGAGAGCATGTGTAACATGGAGCCAAGAAAGATGTAGTTAAGTAATTGTCATTCTCAAGTACACAACATTTGGCCAAGTGTTACTTATGAATCGAGTATGGTTAATGTTGATCTGCATTACATAATTTTAAATGATAACAGTGGACAGTTTTTGACTGCTTGGTATCAAATCCAACAGTCACTGGGCTGGATAACAATTGATGTCAAGTTTGGGACTTTTTTCTTAAAAGGAGATTTCATTTTCATAAATTTCACACGAAGAAAAATTATACGACACATTTTCCAAGGGGCCAAAGATGCTTTACTAGCCACTAGTGGAAACAATAGTTAGACCATGCTGTGTCAACCCACTAAGCTAAGCATGAGGCTAATTTTAATTCTTCTTCCAAAGTTCTGCCTAGCTCCGCCATGCTGAAGGTGCAGGCAAACCAACAGGTGAACACAGAAATAATAACCACTATTCAACTTAATTTATGGTGGTAGGATTTACAGTTATGTATATCTAGACTAGCCGAACCACTGGCATGAATCCTGGCCAAATATTTTGAACACAGAGTCAGAGAGGGAAGGAGATGTCAGTGAACTGCTTCTCGCATTATGCCAAACCTTAGCTCAATCACCAACGCTCTTATTAATATATATATATATATATATATATATATATATATATATATATATATATATATATATATATATATATATATATATATATATATATATATATATATAATAATAATGCGAGAACCAATTCACATGACGTAGGCCAGCATTCATGCCAGTGGTTCGGCTAGTCTATGGTGCTGCCACCTCGTGGCTTATGTGACATGATGCGAATTAGCAGTTAGAGGCGCCACAGTTCACTTTGCGAGCCAAGTATAGGGTACCAAGGCACTGACCAAGTAGCAAGATAGTAAGCATGTAGATGCAGCACGTTTCTTCCGGTTGATGTGTGTGCGTCTAGATAGGTTATGCTGCTTGCTTAGACTGCTTCTACATAATGATAAGTTTGCGAAGGATGTGTCTTTAACACGAAACGGTAATTTCAGTGTACATCGACTGATTGTACAGCAGGAAGTTCTAATTTGCTAAACCTAGCCCTAGCCTAGGCTAGGGGGCCAGCTAATGCAAAGGCTAGTCATATAATTTATAAATGCTGCAGGAACAACATGTGCCGGGTAAATTGCCTGCAAAGCCAAGGGCTGTATGACTGTGACAATTTTCTTAAATGCCGTTTACTAGGCGTTCACCACTCAAGCTACGCAACACGGGCATGAGTAGAATGACCATAGGCATAGCCTAGGCCAGGGCATAAGCAAGCTTGGACTTTGGCTGTTCCGTGGCCCGCCATGTGGCGCCACTATGCTGGCTACTACCGCAGCAATTTTGTCGATGGTTGATCTATTTTTAGAAGTAAAATGCCTGCATCAATCTTGGCGGGTGGCACTCTGTATATTACCAGTTTACCATCTTTTAGAATTTATGTAACTAAGCTTTAGACTCCTGTCAAAAAGAATCCCTTTGTAAGTTGAGCTAACTGAAATATACACCCTTTTCTATAAGTGGTGGGAGACACATATATTGGCCAAGATAATTATATATTTTTCATAGTTAAGTAATCTTAGTTCTGGCACCCATATATGTACACAGTATGCTAAATGCTTCCTAACTACAAATATATAAATTAACTGTACTTGCATGTGATTATTCCTATTCCATCATCTATTTTTTTGTTTTCCAAAGTATTGTAAAAGCCAGTGAAATAATGTATATGTCTGAGAGCCTGTACAGTGTATGTTGTTCAACAACAGAATATTTGCAAGAAATGTTCGTGAAAACAATAGTTGTCACATGTAAAGACTATTAAAATGTTGACTTGGTGAATGCCTTTCAGTTTGCATAACTTGAACATTTCACAGAACTCACATATACTTCTTGAACTTGTCCACAATGCTGTTAGTTCAGAGAACACAACACTGTAGATCTGACACATATCACATTCATATTGATTGTGTTATTTCTGTTGTGTGAATTCGAACAGTGACTCACTATGGCCTGGCAAAGAAGATGGCTAAGATGTACAAAGTTGAAAGTCTGCACAATTCTTATTGCTGGTCTGATCATAACTGCTGCCTGTAGGATTCATTCATTTCTGAAGACAACACGTTGTAGAAATGATGAAATGAAGGAAAACTTCAATGATCTGGTAAGAGCTGTTTTGTTAATGCAGTCATTGGTAATGGCAGTATGTGCTGCACACATGCACGCACGCACACACATGTATGTATGTGTGTATATATATATATATATATATATATTATATATATATATATATAGCTAGTACAGAATGAGTGTGCATTGTGTATCAAGTTACGGATATATTATATGTGACACCACATTCAACACGGTGAGAGTGAAACGCAAGTGCTGTTTATTTATGGTCACCCAACATATACAGCCAATAACAGTTGAATTGTTACAAATACATGAGTATAAACTGTAAAACTGTAAATATATATAGTAGTAAGATGTTGTTGTTGTGACAACAGTTGCTATAATAACATATTGATTGGTGTAAGATGATTTAAGAAATCTAAAATATTTACAACAAACTGTATGACATGTCTTACAGCAGTTTCAAAGAACATGTCTGATGGAATGTCATCAAGTGTTAAAGAAAGCAACAGTTTGTGACGCGGCTGTATCCATTGTGTGCAGACCCTCCAATATTGCACCATACGGCCACTTTCTGTTACGATGATTATTTGATCATCATAACATTATAAGCACAAACAAGCGACACAAAATATCCATATGATCATTCTTGAGGGTTGCATGATGTCTTTAAAATTGGTTTCTGAATAGTTATTTTGTGGATTCTGTATATATATATATATATATATATATATATATATATACTATGGTCATTGTGTGCAAGTTACGAAGTAATCTGTTATGTTTCAGTGTCGTCTGTACAAAGCGTCTGAAGTTGTCGGTGATCTATGTCATCAGCTCTGTATTTCACATGAGGTGTTGCTGCAAGAGTGTCTGGGTTCAAGGCTTGGAAAGCAAATTGCAGCTGCAAAGTGGCAAAATGACATGATTATCCTGAAGTCTCAAATGCGATTCATGCACGACTTTGACTTACTTGCATCATTTGACAATGAATTGCAAGTATATGTTTTTCCATCTGATGAAATGTTCTATACCTTGTTGCATGACACCATTACATCACGCCTTGGAAGAACTGTCTCAGAGACAGGAACCAAGCTCATGGCCCGAATGTGGCCACACAACTACGGGGACTTTCTGCACCATTCAACAGTTTCTAAACATCACGCAACGGCAATGAACTCCATATGGAGTCTTACACAACAGAGTGAATATGTTCTGTTACAATATTTCAATGAGAACAAATATCTTCCTCGTGTGTTAGGCACGTGTGGACATGTTTACGCAGTTGAGTATTTGCCGTCAGGATTGCTGGATCCTGACCTCTTTTATGCTGCAAAATCAGATACGTGGCACAAACGAGCACAGTTGGCTCTTGGGATTCTTGATCTTCTGTCGTCATTCGAGAAGGACTTTGAGGAGCCACTACACATGTGTGACATAAAGGGGAGTAACTTTGGTGTGACAAAGGATGGACAGGTGAGAGCAGTTGATGTTGATACAGTGTTCTTTCTCAGTGATCTTCAGAATCAGGTTCAGGGAAATTGTACCAGACACAAGGATTGTGACTTCTTCGACTGCCAGGCGAGGTGCGATGTGACGGCACAACGATGCCAGAAGAAGGTGCTCAATAATAATCTACAGGTGAGGAAACGCATTCATCTAAGTGCACTCTGATGAATATTTTCTATTGTTTATTCTTGGCGCTTGTAGGGAATTAGTGAAACTGCATATGGGATTAAACAACAATTACCTTAGCACTTGCATGAAACTCGTGAACAAGATAACCGTATTTCTTCAGAATATACCCCCAAAACTGATACCCCTAGAGTTTGACCCAGAAATGTTTGTGCATTTGGTCTGGTTGCTATTGATATTGTCAGTCACTGACCATTATCTTTAATTTTGATACAGAAATGCTCTAAAATATGTCCTACATATATTACATTTGAGAGCACTTCTGTATAAAATGTATGATTATTACTAATTGGCCAATTTATACTCACCTGGTTCTCATACTGCTTGTAAATTGTGTGAATCTTGTCATTGAGGTGTAATGTATGTACAAATCTATTTGTGAGTGTGTTGGCCACAGTGCAGCACAATGGAGTAACAATTTTGTACTAGAGTTCCAATTTAAAACAAGCAGAATTCATCACAAGTAACAGTTTAGAAGAAACTGACCACCATCTTACACCATTTACCTTGTATGGGTTAATCATCATCATCATTCGGTGTGAGTTTTCCTACTCAGTCATGTGCTCTCGTTTTTGTTGGAGTCTGAGATCTAATATTCGGCAGTTGTTCTCAGCACCAATATGGGTAAATTCAGTAATCCAGAGCTCCATAGTAAATTGTGTGAAATAAACAGTTATAGGTGCAACCCTTGACCATTCCTTACATTAATGTCTTATTCTTATTTCTGTGTTTCCTCAGGTTGTGTGTCAAAAACTATTCAAGGGCAGTTTGAGTGGCTTTCTCCATGGTCTGCTGAGCAGTCCACCCCCGCAGTTCAGAGACCAGCTACAGATGCTGCTTGACCACTGTGCCAATCCCACAAATGACCATACTGACCGGAGAGGGGCTGCCAGTTGGGAGGACTTTCAGAAAATGTACCAGCTGCTCAAAGATACATTGTTATGATACGTGGATGTTATTGCACTTGATTAAAGTAGCACATTGTGATACTTGAGTGCAGTGTATTGCACTGGCTCAAACGTAGCACATTGTGATACTTGAATGTTGTGTATTGCACTGGCTCAAATTTAGCACATTGTGATACTTGAATGTTGTGTATTGCACTGGCTCATATTTAGCACATTGTGATACTTGAATGTTGTGTATTGCACTGGCTCAAATGTAGCACATTGTGATACTTGAATGTTGTGTATTGCACTGGTTCACATGTAGCACATTGCAGTACTTGAGTGTTGTGTATTGTTTCAAAAGTTTCACATTGCGATACTTGAGTTTTGTGCATTTAACTGGCTCAAAGGCAGCACATTTTGATGCTTGAGTGCTATGCATAACATTGGCTCAAATGTAACACATTACGATAATTGAGTGTTGCTTACTATATTGCACTGGCTCAAATATGTTTTATATTGTACTATCATAAATGTAGCACATTGTGATAGTGCTATGCTGCATGGAGAGATGTGCTTCTCATAGGAATGTGATTTTATAAAGCATAACAAGTAGCAAGTATAGTATGTGATTTTGACAAGCACAATTTGTAAAATTATATCTAATAATATTTGAACTGCTTTGTGTTTTATTGCAACCACTTGGCATACCTTTTAATCCTAATTTAAAAACCAACCCATGCTAACACTTACCCATATTAAATTATTATGCATTGTGTCAATATGCCCTCATACCGAGTTCAAACTAGAAAAGTTAAGAGATTGTCATAGTATTGTTGCCCAGATATGACTAAAACCTTTCAACTGGTTTAGCAATTGATTAAACGGGATTTGTCCACATGATTAAATATTTTTCTTGGAAAATAAATATTCCTCATTAAAAATGAGTATGGTGATCCAAACTTGTTATGCAGATGTCTTGTTAAAAAGCCATTTTCAAAGATTGCTTTCAGTTTACAACATTTAAATTTTGTACAATATTTTAGATTATGACAACATTCTACTGTGTGAGAATTATCCCAAATTAGTTACTATTGCACTAAATTTAATTAGAAAATTACTAATAATAAAAAATGTATGTATATATTATGTTTGTATACAATACTGAAATGCAGCATCATTGACAGTTGGTCATACAGGCAAATAGTACGATTTATCTACATTGTACTTAACAACAGTTATTGTGACAATGTTATTACTGCACCAACATATTGTAAACAAACACAATTTTGATTGGTAAATGCATTTATACTACAGTGTATAAACATTTCTGCATAGTAATACAAGAATTATATACATAATTGTAGTGCTATTTAGTATTCAGCATGACTTGTATGTTTTAAATGAAATAATATTAATTGTAAGTTCAGCTAAATTATTGACTTGGTAGGCAGCATTTGCTGGCACTGAAATGTACAGCATGCTGAAATCTTCTTGACAATTACTTTGTATGGCGTATCAGGAAAAATTTATTTAAAACTATGATTATTGTAAAACATCACAACGACAAAATCTAACTAAAATACTACTATATAATTTCCTATGGGTAATAGCATGATACAACTATGTTGCCTATGTCTGAGATCACTGTTGCAATATGTCATGTTGAATGTCACACATTTCATCTGTGACATTTGGCGATTCCCTGAGAATGTTGACGGTCTATTAGCCTCTTACGGCACGTGGTCTGCAATGTGTTCGTCGTAAACACGAGTCATACACATTGTGGAAGAGTGAGGCAACAGCAAGCGCGACCGTGGATTCTTGTTGGGAACTTGTCAACGACTCTCACTCGATCCCTCTCGGCATCGTACGATTGGATCAAGTCTGAGTAATAGTGCTGGTCGTTGATGCCTCCGATAAGGTAGATATGCTTGCCGACAATGCAGCATCCTGCTTCACGGATGTTTATGGAACTTTCACATATACACCACGTCTTTGTCGAAGTATTGTACATGTCGACAGACGTGACTGGCACAGGGAAGCCATAGCTGTCCTCTGTGTTGCCACCGATCACGAACAGAGAGCCTGACACTGATGCCATGCTGTGGTTGCATCGAGGGCTCAACAGGGACGGAGCTTCACTCCACATGTCATTCTGGGAGTCATACGACAGCATTGTCTTACAGTGACCCTCAAACTTCTGGCCTCCACTGATGTAGATGGTGTCCTTGCAGACAGCTCCAGCGTGGCTGTAGACGGCATGACTGAGAGATAGACACATCTCCCAGTCATTCTTATCTATCGAGAAGCACTCCACCGTGCACATGACCATGTTCTCGTCCTGTCCACCAATTGCATAGAGACAGTTATGGGACTCAAGAAGTACAAAATCCTTTCGTGCTTCATTCATCGAGGCAAGTTCAAACCACGAATCGAAGCGGGGATCATACCGAAAACATCGCGCTGTTGCTATTTCGTTATTATTGGTGTTGTCGTATTTGCCGCCACACACATACATGAAATTGTTGACTACATACACGCATGGGTTATACAGCGGAACAGGTGCATCCTTGAGGAACGTGTGTCGCTCCGTCTGAAGGCTATAGCTTTCCAGGTTCTCCGCATGACACATAATAAGGCTTTTTGCATTGTTTCGTACTTGTGTCCGATTTGTTTGTAGCAGTGGCTGCTTGCTCACAACGATATGGTAGTCCTTGGCTTCTGTCAGCAGATCGTTGCACACCCTATCCTGGGTCATGAGGTGGACTCGACTCACCTTCTCTACAAGTTCCTCCCCAGACAGCAATGGCAGACGAACGTTCCTCATCAGTAGCGGCAAGTACTGTAGTCGTTCCGTCAGGCTGTAGTTGATCCACTTCAGAACCAGTTCAAAGATCTGATACTCAGACGTGATCTCCAGGTAATTCTCGCTGAGAAGTTCGGCAAGCTGTGTGCTGGTCAGATTGTAGAACTCCCCCTGCTGGGAGAGACAGTCAAAATGTTCCACGATAAACTTGTAGACCTTGCCACTGCTGCGCCTCAACGAAAACATCTCGGCGATGTTGAGTAGGCTGACACAATTACCAACGGTGATGACTCTCTCGAGGAACTGACAACACAGCTCCATCGCCTCGGACACCTGCAGGTGGGTGGCGGCCGATAGAATGTCCTCGAAGTTATCAAGCTGCAGCTGCAATCGCCCACTGTAGGCAAAATCAATGATGGCACGCAGGCCGACAGCGGTGACTCCATGAAGCACGACGTGGTCTGCCCTACTCTCTTGCATGTCTCCTGTTAACATGACACGGAAGTAGTCACTGCATGCCACCATGACCAGACGGTGCACACTTATATGCAGGTTGTCTGCTACTACAGTGTAGTCACACAGGACGTTTTCAGACCGTAGCTGGTTGAGACCGCGTAAAATCTTGCTTCCATAATTTCCACTCTCCAGTGACAGTTTGTCCACAGGAGTGGTTGTCAAGTGGCATGCACTGTTGTTGCGTTTCCTTGGTGACCGACTCATCTTGGTGAATAGCTGCACCTGTAAGGTAGCAGAAATGTCAGTTGCTGGGAAACGTATAAATAATGGAGCTGCAACTGAAATCCAGATGATATCATTGTATCACCTTTTTATAGCAGTGCACGGTTATTACATGGTTATCGCTATATCTATATTTGGCATAATTTGCTCAGCCTGAAACCCAAATTGACATAATCGGAGTACAAGGCAGTAGTAAACTAAAATAATGATAATTTGATGTACTTCTGCAGCAAATGCCAACCAATGGTAGGAATAACATTAAGATTTTTCAATGATGTTAGGAAGATACAGTCAGATACGAACGAATGACTAATGAAAGTTGAACGTACAGTAGGAAACATGTCAAGATCGCTAAACAGTAAAGGAATCAGTAGAGCACATTAGTGAGAAAATAGGGGAAGTCGAAAACACCATGATCAGGGTTATTGACATGAAACTTGATGACATGAAAGACGAACAGAAGGAAACTGAAAAAAGACAGAACGATGTCATTCTCTACAATGTACCAAAGAAACTAGAAGGAACAAATAATAAAGAAGTAGTTGAGAACTTAATCCTAGGAGAGCTCGGAGTGAAAGAAGCCAAACTAGAGGAAATAACTAGGCTTGGCACAGACAATGAGCCAAGGCCAATACTACTGAAACTTAATGGATGCACAAGCTCAAAGCAAAACTGCTTAGAAATGCCAGGAGTGAAATGCATCTAGGAACATCTCCCTAGCACCAGATAAAACAAGGAGAGGGAAAAGTACAGAGAGTTACAAAAGAAACTGAGAAAGAGGAAAGAACGGGGTCAGACAGATCTTATGATTAGAGATGGGAAAATAGCTAAGCGAATGGATGGAACAAAATGTTGTGAGGGGTGTCCAGAAGAAAGTAAATCAGACTCACAAAGAGAAGGAGACAACAGCTCAAGCTCGAGCAACAACTAGAGAAAAAGGAGCTGTAGCAACAGCCTGAAAAAGGCATGTGACAAAAAGCTACAGTCACGTGCTGTTACCCCCGAAATAGGAGAGGCTGTAAACACTCAGCAAAACAAACAAAAAGAAACACTAGCACAAACAAAGCACATTGCATTTAAGTTCCAGGCACAAATGATTATTTACTGGATTGTTATTATGCAAATGCAGGGTTTAAATAATAAAATGGATGAATTTTGAGAGGAGGTAACAGTACCGAAGCCTAAAGTTATTGGTGTTACAGAATCTTGAAACGAAGGTGGTTTTAATCTAGAAGGTTTTACTCCCTACAGAGATGATCGCGGAAGAGGGGTTATTTATTTATAATATATTAGACCACATTTAGCATATTGTGTACAAGCGTGGTCACCTTGTTATCGGATTCAAGGAATTTACATATGAGGAAAGATTAACACGACTAAAACTAGAACGTAAAACCAAATAAGTTTTTTAACATTAATCTAAATAACCTCAGAGGCCACAGTAACAAAAATAAACAAACAACAAAGTATGAAGCTACATGTATGTATACGGAGATTTTTCGGTCAGAGTGGTAGATGTATGGACTTCATTGCCCGACAATATTATATGTGCACCCTCTACAATTATTTTTAAAAAAATAGAATCAATAATGAATGGTTTAAGACATGGGCGAATTATAAAAGGCTAATCAGTAGCGTTGCAAGTGCCCACTAGCATATTACGTGTAAGTGAAATATGCATATGGCAATAATGTCAGCCAAATGAACAAGATAGTTTGCTTTAGCTTGATGTGTGAAATATAATATACAACTGTACTGTACCTCTACTGTACAAGCATTTGTTTCACTATATTATACTACAAACAAGAAACATCCCATTAATGACATCTAGGCCTAGGCCCAAGCTATTCCTGGGGCAGGGCTTAGTCTTAGACCTATTCTTGACTTAGTTTATGACACTTGTTTACGTAGCATAAAATATCATATAAAGTACACTTCGCAATGAATGAACAACTTGTAATTGCCAGTAGACGTTACTACAAACTTACCAATAATGCTTAATTAATAAAATACAGTTAACCAATCCATTAATCTACCAAAAATAGGTATTTCGTGCAGTAACATCGCTCGTCTAAATTGTTTGTTTTTATGCATTATCGCCCTAGATAATAAGTTGTCGTTCGTTTACATCCGGGTACCGTGGAAGCCATACAGCGGTCAAAGGTAAATCAAATAACGCCTCCATGCTGCGTGAGGGGGGGGGGGGTCACTCAGCACAAATTCCCTTTCCAATATTATTTATTCTGGGAAAAGAAAGCTTTGATAAGTTGCTAAAACTCGTTGTATGCATCATCATACCAGGACACTAATAGAGAAACTACTATTTGTTTTCAATTATTCATGCTATATTGCTATATTGTTTTCCATTTCAGACTGTGAGAAATTGAGGCAAACACACCAATATGCGCACACAGAATTGTTTTTTTTAAAAGGTAAAAAATATTAATATATATAATATGATTAGTCAAGTCAATTGACCATCATAAAATCTTTGACATATTCAAATTAAATTGTGTAAGATTCCATTTACGTGACACTGGACCCTTTTTGTTTACTTATATCATGCCTGTTCTCAGAAACTAAATTTCTTATAACTAACTGCGACATTTTAAATAAATCATCCTAAAACTCTCAGCTGATTGTATATTCCTAATTTCCCCCCTCCAATAGCATGTGTTTGTGATTTTTAATCTGTCTTTGAAAATATTGATATCTGATAATCAGGGCTGCGAGACATGACTTGACACTCGAGCATTTTGAACTTACATGGACTTGTCAGACAAAGACTTGATCATTAAATCCGAGACTTGGGCATGGACAAATTGATCTATTGAGATCTGAGCAAAACTCAATCTAACCCAAATTTCGATCGATGCCGGTTTGCTGACAGTAAGACTGTCGATGTAGGACTATGAGCAATATATACATTGGTTGAGGCCTACTTGAATAAAATGTGCTTCCACAAGTGGAGCACTTTTTTTACTTGATATGGACAATGACTTGAGCCACACTTTTACTTTGTCCTGATGACTTGGGACTCGACTCCTTCGTCTGGACAAAGACCATCGAGTTGGACTTGCATGCTGATGACTTGGACATAAAACAATTCCAACTATTGAGATTACAACAGCCAAAATGTCGAGTAAGTAATCTCAATAGTTGTGTTTAGAATAAAATCGTTATTCATATATATATATATATATATATATATATATATCTACCAACTTGATGAATATTTTATGAGCAAATTTGCAATCTGTAAAAATACTGAGTATTGTGTAAATGTTAATACATTAATCTGGTCTGCCATTAGATAAATGTTTGCTGCACTGACGCATCTAGGATCTGGCAAAAGCGGAGGCCAAAGAGGAGCTAAGCTAAGTCACCCATTAGTTCACCAGGCTACCATGTAGTGGCGCAACAGGTTATATACAAAAACATCAACAAAACTAAGCCAAAGGACCATGGCCTAATGCCCCCTTTAATACACGTCTGGTTTGCTGGTGTTTACCTGCATTATTAGAGGCTTCACTACAAAGTGGTAGTGGCTGATGCAAATAGCTTAATAACAAACATAATATTACAGTCTTCATGACTACATTACCAACCAGGCTTGTTAACAAATGCAATGTCAATGCATTTTAATGCAGATGTTTCACTTAATTCAAATGCAAATGCCATTTTCCAGGACACCCCAACACAACACAAAGGAGTCAGTTGTCAGCACTGTTTCATTGAACAGGTATTTTTATGTTGTATGAATAACATCTCAGTCATTGACCAGTGTTGACCACAGGCCCAGCCAATATGTTATGAAAGTGGATTCACAGGTCAGACAATGATTCCATAATCTGCTCACTACAGAACACTTTTTCAAAGAGCACGTTGTGAAAGTGGATGATTCTGATTGTGCATTTGATTGTCCATTTGACAAATAAAATGTTTGTGGGTCGCATTCAAATGCAAATGTTTAAGGTATGCATTCAATTGCTAATGCAAATGCATTTACAATTTCACGGATGCGCATTCAAATACATTTGCATTTGTTAACACGCCTGTTACCAACCAGCCACATACCAGTTTTGTTTAGCCATATTGTATCATCATACATGATTAATAATATAATTTTATGATGATGAGCATATTTATTCAGGTAACAGCATATATATATATATATATATATATATATATATATATATATATATATAAACACATTTACATATACACTGTACTTCAATACTGTTCAAATGACTAGATGACAGCATGACACAA
>BSQZ01000046.1:2420000-2465000 GCA_033239005.1 Lamellibrachia satsuma | reverse complement strand
AATCTAAGTAGATAATATCTACTGGCGATCCCACATCTATCCACTTAGTGATTTCTTCCAAAAAACATAACATATTTGTTAAGCATGACCTCGCTTTAAGGAATCCATGTTGAGATGAATTTAATAATTTATGCTTAACGAGGAAGTCCACCATATGGTCTTTAATTAACCTTTCTAATAATTTACAAATCACTGACGTTAAACTCACTGGTCTGTAATTCTCTGACTTATTTCTTGAACCCTTTTTAAATAATGGTATGATGTTTGCTTCTTTCCATTCAAACGGAACAACTCCCTCTTTTAATGACAAGTTGAATACTCTTGCAAGTGGTATACTGATTTGATCTACTGTTTCCATTAGTAATTTTGGAGGAATCCCATCCACTCCCGGTGATTTGTTATCCTTCATTGCCTTTATTTTCCTAGCTACCAATTCTGGAGTTACAACTAACGGTCCTAAATAGTCAGATTTAGCCCCCTGAAATTTAGCATCAGCAACTGGTAATGAACTAATATCTTCTTTTGTAAACACTGAACTGAAGTAACCATTTAGGTCTTCCGCCATTAAAAACCCCTGTGATATTATATTTCCAGCACTGTCTTCTAGAGGTCCAACCTTGTCTTGTACGTTTTGTTTACTCCTGACATATGCATAAAAACTCTTGCTGTCAGTTTTTATGTTACATGCCAGTTTTTGCTCATAGCTTCTTTTAGATTGTCTGATTTCAGTTGTAGCTGCATTAAGTGCCTCTTTGTATTTTGCATAGTCTTCTTCCTTTCTGGTACGCCTATAAACCCTCCACATAGTTTGTTTTAGCATTATTTTTCTAATTGCCTCTTTTGACAAGTGTTTCTTTCTACACCGTTTTCCTTGTTTTTGGAAGGGAACAAATTTATCAATGATACTCTCAATTTCATATTTTAGAATATTCCAACATTCAATTGCAGTCTTATTCATCAGCATGTTATTCCAATCTAGCTGTGATAAGTATTTTCTCATATCTTTGTAGTTACCTTTGTGGAAGTTTCTCTTGTACGTTTTCTTATTTTTACTTTCTGATTTTACATTGATGTCAAAATGTATTTGATTATGGTCACTATTACCCAATGGTTCAAATATTTTTACATTGTCCACCAATTCTTTTTGTGATGACAAAACTATATCTAATACATTTTCTCCCCTGGTTGGTTCTAGTACGTGCTGAGTAAGAAAGCTGGGCTACCATACTACCATACTTAACTCATTGACAAAATGGGCTACCATACTCAACACATTGACAACATGGGCTACCATACTCAATACAATGAAGATAATACAGACAACTTACATTTTAGGCACAATCGTCTGACCTTCGTTGCTGTAGTGTTCCTCAATGCAGTGACAGATGAGATGTGAGACTCGCACTACAAACAACATCTCAGTTTACAAACACGGCAGTGGTTGCAACATCAGGCATAGGTAATGTTAAGTGTATTAAAATGATGCTTAACACAGTTCAGAGTACAATGTAGGCGGTTAACTATGTTAAGCAGAAACTGTCCCACCCAAAACGCCATTGTAAACTTGACCAGACGGCCATGGACGTACCTAGTACTGAATGTTAGCATGCATGTTTGCTCAACCTAATGGTAAACCTAACCATTATTCGTTACATCAATAATTGTTATTATTTATGTATATATTCAAATGTTAATACTCACACTTTCTATTACCTCACACATCCAATTCCATACAGGTATAACTACCTTCAGGAAGTCTTACCTAGACAGGCGAGTTTGTTTAGGGGAGACGCGAGTTGTGTCATCTGCCGGAGTTCATTTACGGCGACCTCGTAAGGATAACTGCTACTAGAGGGCAGTGTGGGATGCAGCGAGAACTTGGGACCAACAGATAGGTCCTCTGGTGACAGTGTTTCACAGCTTGTGATCACTGACTGAAGAGTTTTCTCCTCTTCCTTACTGGCAAGTCTACATGAACAATAGTTATGCATTTCACAATTAGTAGGATTTATCATAAATTTATGATATTGGTGAAATATAAGGCAGTATGAGTCACAATGAAATTGGGTTTGTATTTATTTTTTATTACATTATGTATTAAGTTTTTCACTAATATTCATGTGCCGTATCATGAAATTACAATGAAAATCAACATAAAATAGTAAAACATACTGAACATGATTATGAAGACTAAGATTTACAGGTTTACTCTATAGCTACATTGACACAGTTCAGTGAACAGAGACAAGTACCTGTATCGCACTCACACAGCTAAATCTGTGGCTGTGATCCTCTACAATAATATTGAAGAAGCAGAACAAGTGCTAAAGCATAACTCCAGTGCATTAATCACTGCCCCCCCCCCCCCCCCGATAACATTCCATTGTGAAGTCTGACCTGAACAGGGTGAACAAGTCTCCCCAGATTGGGGTGAAGAATGATTCCTCTATCCCGTCATAGCACAGATCCTGGGCCATCGTTCCATCAAGTTGTTCATATGCTACGGCAAACATCAGCAGCAACTTGTGCAGGAATTTGTGTACCTCCTGAGTAACATCGTGCAGATTTTTCTGAATTTCTGTGGCGTGTTTTTTGGTGCCTTCTCTTGCAGAGAGTTCTACTGCCTTTTCTCCTGCCGGTGAAGGTTCAGCGTGGCTAGTCAGTCCTGACTGATTGTGTTCAGTTAGGTTACTGTTGTGGCAGTCATCATCTGTTCCTGCCAGATTAATGTTTTCTGGTTGAGTTTCTCCATGTGAAGCCATCAAGGCATTGATGCCTGAAGCATCATTTCTGTTGCCAACTTCTACTTGGCAAATACTATTCCCTGTGTACTTTGCAATAAGTGATTTCAACCTTTGAAGAATGTCTTTCTGATAATGGAAGAGAAGTTGAGTCAGGGGATGATCTGTGGCTCTAGAACAACAAAATGTAAAAAAAATTAACCAATTAAACAAAGTCTTATATAAGGTATGGGCAAATAAAAATATAACTACATGGCAAAGTTTAGTACGGTGCGATAATCTCAGGTTTTGTTGAAAAATACTTCAAATATCACTTTGATATCAATTATGACCAGAATTTATGTGTCTATATGGAAACTGTACGTTTGCACGCATGCATGCATGCACAAACATGCATGCATGTTGACATATTTGGATTGATTAAAAATATAACATTTTAGTCAAGAATATGCCATTTAGTCACAATTTTTATTTTCTTGTTTGTTATGTACAACAACCGTCTCATGCCAGACAGTCATATAAAAGCAAAGTGTAATCAAGCTCAGTTCTGTTGATAATTGATAGTGAATCTTGTCTTACAACCAGCCTTCTATGCAAGAAAGACCATTATAACGGTTTGTTAATGGCAATTAATTACTCAAAAACAATCTTACACAATATGTTTTATATCAAGTCAATAAAACAACATTAGTCATTCACATTACACAAACATTGATTAGATAATGATATCTTTAACAGTATAAACACTTTACCCAATCAATATATAAAGAGGAACATCCAGACTACAGCAGCCAAGTCATCATATTGGTAATAAAGTTTCACAGATTTCAGCATAATGACTCTGATGTTACTTTTAAGTTTATAATCGCTACAGTCTACACACTTGTGTAAAATGGATTAGTGTGAAATCAACTTACAAGAGGATAGCTTGAATCAGCTGCTGAATCAGGGCTACGTCATCCGGATGGATCTTCAACCGATCTCGCCATGATGTCAGCCATTTCTGATCCAACAAACAAAGCATGTGCCATTTATCTAGCAAGAAAGTCTAATAAGACTGAACCAACAGCTGACATCAATTCTTGTTTACCAATTAAAGTTATTTATCACAATGTCAACACATATACAATGCCATCTTAATTTGGACAGAATGTTTGGTGGAAAAAGTAACGTGCCTGAAATATAAGAAACCCTTAGCATTTTAGTGTAACACTCTCTCTCTAACCTATGACAACAATGTCTACAAATAAATCTATTTAAAGAAAACAGTTGTTATTTAATAAGTGAAAAATAATTACTTTCAGCAACATCTATGAAATCAGTGGTGTGCCACTAAAGCCCACAATAAACTAATACTAATAGCAAAATTGAATATAATATTAGCGCAAATTTCATATGCCATGTGAAATCAGTGACAACTGCAAAACACTATGTCCACTGTTACTTGTTACAGATAAATTATGATACTGTTGAAAGCCTCCCAAGTGGACATACCACATCTTCTTCATATCTGAGTATCTCTGTGTAGAAGGTCTGTCTCTCTTCCTTCTCCTCCGCTGTCTGGTTGAGAGACTCAAACCTCCTGCACGGCAACACATTACAAGAGAGGTCTTTCTCATGATCTAGACATATTATTTATTTAATCAGGGTACCGTGGATCACAAGAGGGGGACTAAGACAGATATACTGAAAACAGTAAAGTTAGAATGCAGCTTGGAAGGGATGGTCAGATGATGGTACATGTGTAGTCAAGCAGAGGTTTAGTCATGTGACCAGAACATGTAAGAGCTTGGAAGAAGCAGTAATACAGGGAATTGTTGAATGAAGACAATGGCATCCAATGATGACTTGGATTGTTGGCACCATGGATATGCATGACCTAAGAACAATGTCAAGAAATAGACTGAACGGACACAGCTTGGTCTGGAGGGTCAGCCTTGTCTGAAAGTGGTAATGATTTAATCAAATTAAACATTAAAATATGTACATATTAGAAGGGAAGTGATTGCGTGCCTGGAAGGCTGTCTTACCGAGCGGCCTCTTCCTCCAGTCGTCTCTGTCTCTCTTCTAGTCTCTTGGTCAACTGCTCCAGATGAAGGAAATGCACAACAGGACAAGGCTAATGGAGTATTTGTCACTATTTAATTGACTCGGGGATTCTCACGTTTTTTCAAACTGATTGTAGAGTTGCTTACTGCAGTAGGGTATATTGACTGAATAGGCTTACTGAATTACCATTTGTTCTCGCGAACCAGGAAAATTGTACTACATGAGACTGGGACCAATTTTATGATGCATATTCCCAGAACATGCCAAAGAAAATATGTAGTAAATCCACTTAAAGGATACTGCCTGCTCCCGCGCTCTGGCTATAGCCATGTTCTCCGCCAATTTTCGCTGCATTGACATATTCTGTTGGACAAATAAAATCATTTTAAATAGACATAACAAATATGTCAATCCTGCACTTGTTCCTCAGGTGAAGACATGTCTAGCATACAAACGAAGAACATAGCCAGTTAGTCATCAGTACTGGCATTTGTTATCCAGTCATTCTGATTCCCCCCATCCTGTATTATCCTCATAGCACCAATTAAACGCAAATGGATTCTTGTTGTTAGTAATTTTTTTAAATTTCCAATGGTCAGCAGCTGTTGTCTGGCTTGCAAGCCAGTGTGAGACGCATAAGTTGCAACCCACAGTGAAGACGGTTATTCTCTGTGAAAAAAAAAGAAAAAGAATATCACCCCAAGAAACCACGCCATGATGCCACCAATCACGGCAATTTTAATGTTCTCTTTAACTTCTGGGTTGATGCCAGCAATGTGGTTCTGGAAACGCACTTGGCGACACAGTCCAAGAATGCCTCGAAGATAATACGTAATAGAAACATTGTCATTATCACGGAAATATAGTAAAATATGCCCAAAATGCAAAAGGTTTTTTATCAGTGCAACATAGGTTGCAGTTAAATTCTGTCCAGAAAGATGATCGAATAGCAGAAGATCTGTGAGGAATTTTTTTAGTTTATCTTGTGTTAATCGCCTATCGCCGAAAAGGTCAAGCAGGTCATTTTGGTCTTCCGACTCGTATGGCTGTTTCATGCTGACCAATAAAAACAGCACTGTAAACATTTCTAGGCCCCTATAATTTATTTAATTTTCAAGACAAGGGGCGATGGTATGAATAAAAAACATGAATTTGTGGAATATTTGACATATTTAAACAAAATGCATTCATGTCATTTGCTTTATACTTCATATGCACTCTAGTGTAGTTTTACAGTCCCCCTCTTATAAGGTCTGTATCGCTATACAGGCCAGCCCCCATTACAAAAGACAATATGTATGCGCATGCGTGCGTGTAATACCCCGTGTATGTACTAGAGGTCCAGCAACCTGGTGTAGTTTGTTTGGAAAATGGGCACTCCACCTTTTCAGAGTTTGGATCCGTCCATGACAAAAGACCAAACAATGTTCACATTTTGCATGATTGAAGATAAAAAAACTGGGTCACAATGATATAAAACACAATGAAGAAACATTTACACAGACTCTTTAGGATTTATAATGTATGCCACATTTGTATGTGTTTGTTTGTTCACATTATTTTGGGTAGGTACGAGTCAGAGCAGGACATTGGGGTCAACAACAGGAGAGTTGGCAGACATAAACCATCAGGGTTACTTATGCCTGCCAATCAGCCATGGATACACACCAGACTAGCAGTGTCGTGTGTGTGCTTCAAAGTGTGTGCCTTTGCCATCCGTGCCCTGTAGGCAGCCATTAGCTTCTGGTTCTTCCTCTCTGCCTCTTGAATTGGGCCACCCACGAGACGGCGAGCACTGAGATGGCAGACAAGTATTCAGTTCACATGACTACACACAATTTATGATTACATACCAAATAACAGCTTTGAATTTTAACATCGAAGAGAATTTATAAATTTCCATCAATACATGTGTGACTAAGGGTAGTTGTTGTTGATGTAACATGTAACTTTAGTTTTGTTAAATCTACCTCATTATAATTTTGATGCATATGAAACAATTTAAAACTTATTTTGACACAACTCACAAAATAAGATATGACATTTAACTTGGAGTTTGTTAAGTTTTCTGTATAACTATGAAACAAATCGCATTTATATTGCTAAAACTACTCTTGTATTACAACAGAGTAGTTAGTGGCATGTGAGATCAGTATCGTGCTCTGACATTGAATGCATATGCTAGGACCTGCAGTTATTAAGTCATTCTGAGCCACCTTCAAAACACAACAACACTTTCAGCCATCCTCGCTAGCCAGGGGTGGTAGTAGTACTGCAGTACCCCTGACAGATTGACCTGTTAAAATGTGGATTTGTAAGTTTCTTCCACACCCAGTGTGGTGTGATAGCATACCAGTTAGAATGCCAGACCTTCAGTTGAGAGAACCCGGTTTCAAATCTCACTGCAGTCGCTTCGAACCTTTGGCAAGTTTAATCACCCCACGTTGCCACAGTTCACTCAGCTGTATAAATGAGTACCCGGCAATACAGGTAGTGGTTGATATGTGAACGAATAGCCTTCACGCAGTAATTGCAGCATTGCCTAATGCTTCCCAGAGAAGTTGAAATGGCCTTGGTATGAACAGGTCTGCCAAGGGGTGAAGTGTAAAGCGCTAAGGATTGGATACAGCACTATATAAGGACATACCTTTTTTACAATGTGTGGATGTATGGTGAATCATTTGTATCCCACTTAATGTTTTGGTCAATGTGTTTCTGAGAACTAGATGCACCCACGGTCCCACGCCCCAGTTAATTTCCAGTATGCGTGCCCCGTAAATCTGAGTAGGCAATATTATTGGTTAACAGAGCAGCTGTAAAACCTATCTTTCAACAGGTTGATCTGCCAGGGGTACTGATATATCAGAAGACCCTAGCAGCGAGGATGGTCTCAGCACACACATCCACCATCACATAGACCACTGCACCTTGTAGTTCCAGATGAACTCGTTCGACATATCTGTTCAGACTGTGATGGTGGGCGCTGTACGAAATTCCGTGTGATGCCACCTGGTGAGAGGGGCTCGGAGACACTCGATGACAATGTGGACTTATAAGCACCTGCTGGTGACTGAGGCACTGAGTGGAGGGTGGAGATGCCCCCTGGTGACTGAGGCAGTGATTGAAGGACAGGAGTGCCAACTGGTGACTGAGGCAATGAGTGAAGGACAGGAGTGCCCCCTGGTGACTGAGGCAGTGACTGAAGGAGGACAGATATCCTCTCCAGACACTGTTGTCCCATCTGAACAAACTTCTTTGTATTCATGCTGATGTTCATTGCTGCAGGAAAGAAAACATAAATTACTTTTCTCAAGTCCACAACACAAGTTGATATGAAAATGCATATTTCCATACTTGGCTTACAGATCCTTAATGTATTCAATCATCTTTTTTTTAATTGTACATTTTCTAAATTATTCTAACCAACCAATTTTCTAAACAATTCTGTTAGCTGCCAGCATTGTCTGCTGATCCTGAATAATGCTAGCATTCATACACAAATGTTGTTCTAAAATAAAATTTTTAATTTACCTGTATTGACATCTTGCAGTAATACCTGGACGATGAACTGAACACTGCTGAGGTAGTGCACATAAGCATCCTGTAAATGGAACAGATGGATATTATTGGAAAACAAAGGCTAATGTCAATTTCAAATACATTTTTTAAAAGACACTTCTTTTAGTCAAACGTTCCTCCAACAACATTTACACCATGTGTGGTTATCAGTTACGAGACAGATGCTGGGTAGTTTCACCTGTTACCAGGTGATCCTGATGAGGAATCCTGATATTGGCATTTCAGTACTTCTTCATTTAGGCCTTGGGTACAAAGAAAAAAATTGCAATCTATATATTTCCCATTTTCGGGAAGAAACTTATGACCTTTTTGTGTACTTGCCACTGTGTGCCAGAGAGTGATTTTATTTAGACCGGTATCATTTATATTGATAGAGATGAACATGGAATTAAACCTAATTACAATTTCTTGATTACAGTGCTCTTTTTATGTTGTTTATTGATAAATGGCAGTTTCTGCAGCTTTTAGCATCATAAACCTCTTTTCACAGAGATTAATCGGTTTCATCTTGTATTGTTACTGGCCAACACTCCTATGGAGTCAAACGGTCAGGGTGTTCACACGATTAGTTGTCCAATACTGTGCGATAAGTACTGTATCGCCTGATCAATCAGACAACTAATCACTTGTGAATGGGCATTAATCCAGTTCTAACTTTATACCGAATATTTCAATATGTTCACTGTTTGTCAGTGACAGATGGAGCCAGGGCAGAGCCAGAGGCAGAGGAGTGCATCGATGACAAAACATAATTCCATTTCCAAACTCGTACTACTGAGCCTGAGCACTGACACTTTATGGCTGTTCGACTTGTGCATAATATTAATAGTTGTGTCGACTTTCGTATGTACAAATGAACCTGGTAATAGCGTAGGTGAAGCGAAGGCATCATTAAATTTTGATCAGTGACTCTGAGTCACACCATGAATCCCGTGATAACAAATCCATCATAAGCGGACTGGCAAGCTGTCACACCCAGTCGCACGGGTGATTTGAAAGCATAAAACAGTTCACTAGAATGCGTATTCACCTTCACTCTGTTGTCACTGTCAAGCCGTAATGCGTCCGACACACATTTTATGGCTTGTGCAATGTTTACATCGGCACTAAAAGACATTGCACTGATCATAACTCCAGGAACGAAAGATTCTCAACACGTAACATCGGGGAATCCCCAATAGAGAACATTGTTTAATTATAGATTTGTAGCATGTCACGTGATCTTCGTAGGCTCGTGTCGCTCTCTGAGCATCACATGCACATTTTACGTTTACTTTGCACCTTTGTATTTCGTTTATGTGATGTACTGCGATGTTGGCGACCACGTTATGCGCATGTACCTTTTTAAATAAAATATATCAATGAAGCGTTGAAACGGAAATAGGTTTAGTTTGTCCGCCAGAGAGAGCGACGACCAACATAATATACTCACTAGATGGCGCGCTTGCTTCTTGATTATCTGTGGTCCGCAATGTGGCGTCACCGGTTGTCATCTTCGCCAGATAGGAACTGGGATTTTCACTGTCACGAAAAATGAGAGTATATTTGCCCGGAATTTGCGTGCGTGCGTGCGTGCGTGCGTGCGTGCGTGCGTGCGTACGTCGTTTTGCATCTCGGGCGCCAAGCTTTCAGAGTTTCATCTATGACTCCACAGTGCGGTCGTCTCAGTTAAATTTTCGAAATTCAATCAAAACAATCGAATTAGATTTAGCAAGATTGCCATCCAAGGCAAAGGCCCAGATGGCAAGTGGACAAGGAAGCCATTGGCTTATCGAGATATGTATCAAACAAACTGTTTTTAAACATATTCATGCTGCTAGCAGTTACACAATCTGTAGATAATTTGTTCCATTCATTGATTGTCCTCTGTGAGAACGAGTACTTCCTGATATCCAATCTACACTGAGCCTTTACCAATGCTACCTCATGTCCTCTAGTTCTATTATCTTTCTAGAACGAGAAAAAAATATTTCTATCAATATTTTCATGCCCATTCAATATTTTAAAAAACTTCATTTTGATCTCCTCTTAACCGCCTTGTCTCTGGGGTTGTTAAGCCACATTCTTTCAGTCGTTCTTCATAAGATGAATCATTATCCACCCATTGTAGTTATTACGTACACTTATCCGCAACTCTATGCTAACAATCACATATAATTGTTGATCATACGTCTTTTCTTCGATTGCGCCAAGTTACATAATACAAGAGCAAGGCGTCGCTAGACGATACTATCACTGCCACATTACGTCGCAGTTTCGAGAGATGTTGATTGGCAGCAGCAAGTACCAAGGCACAGATTTTATTTTGACACAACTCACGCAACATGTAAGCCCTGTGTGTTTCCTTGTGCTTGGGGTTATGCAGGGTCACAAATAAATGCTATGGTGTGTTTAGGGTCAAAATGAGAGGCCAAACGGGGGCAAGCTAAGTCACCCATTAGATTACCGTGCTATCATGTAGTAGCGCAACAGGTTACATACGAAAAAAATAAGCCAACAGGGGTCAGCCTAAATACGAAACTGTTGTCATGCCGTAAGAACTTCTAGCATACTTGTCAACTTTCACGCATAAGCCGTGAGACTGGCGGTTTTACATTACATGTCACGGTCTCACAGCAAACATCTGAAATCTCACGCATATTTTCATAATCTTTAGCAATGGAAACATAAGTGACAACATTTTTCCTTATTTTGCGAAAATGGGACGCAGAATCTACGTGCGTGCGTGCGTGCGTGCGTGCGTACGTGCGTGCGTGCGTGCGTGCCGCAAGCGAAGGCCTCAGTTAATTTTACCTGTAATATCCGCCTTTTACCGAATAACGTGTGAAACGCGATCAGTGATTGGTCAACAGCTGAGCATCGACCAATGGCGTTTCCTGTTGGAAAGCAGCGTAAACTCGTGTTGATGGTGAGCTCTTTTTATTTTTGGAATAAAAAGTGTCTTCACAGGTCTTCAAATGCTCTTTTTTTACTTTTGAAATAAAAAGTGACTTCACAGTCCTCAAATGCTCTTTTTTACTTTTTGGAAATTTATTGATTTCCGTGGGCTGGTGGACTTCGCGGCCATGGGCGCTGGCTGGGAACATTTCTCATTCCTGAGAACCCTCCACAGATTGACAGTTCTAGGGTAGGCAACAGCTATTAAGGTCGGTCGGGTAATAGTATTTTGACATGCATAACGTATCTATTGTGTGTTGTTCCTGGGATTTTACTTGATTCTGACGCTGTTCGGTAACTCGTGGCAGATTTCAAATTAACCCTTGTGTAGCTAGCTTCAGAGCGAAGGTCTTAGTGCAGGATCATAACAGGCAAATAATGCCATCAAAGGGATTTCATTCCACATACAAATCACTTCGAGTGCCTCTGCAACCCATAATCACTTATCGACGAAACATAAATTCGTGATTTTGTGTCGACTGCTACTTTGGATTGATTGATTGTAGTCGAGACATACGTCACCAGGGGAATTATCCTCTTCTTTCTCTCGTGGCATTGCCCCTTTATCGACTCATTGAGATAACATTACTTAGTATTTCGTCACTTCTACTAGTTAAAGTATCGTTCTAAAACATCACAGTAACTCGTAGTAAACCTCTTCGTCTCGGCTTCAATCTGGACGGTGTCGTTGACAAAATAGACAACGACACAATAGCATTACAATATTGTCTTTAGGAGGGAGTTTTAGACTAAAAGAAGTGACCAACGGATCGGAACATTGTCGAGCGTCTTGATTGTCATCGAGTGTTGTTAGCGGGAATAAAACACCAGACGCTGAGCTTCAAGGGGCGCCAGACCGGAACAAGAGTTATTCGTCAGAAGCCAATGAACAAGCTTCAAAAAATCTGTGACGTCAGCTACGTCCAGAATTCAGGTTGAATGTCCATTAAACGCACTGCTTACTTCCAGATGCTTGTGGTTTAGTGGGTGAGATACAGTGCAGACCATAGTTCAACTGCCTGCACCGACAGACAAAGCTCGATGGGCTTAATATAATAGATACCACTGTTAAGTTTTTGAAATGCAAAATATACAGGGCGAATTCAGATAACCGCACACAACACGCACCAATAAGGTCAGGACAAATCCACTCGTCCATCAATAAAAACAATTGAAAAATAGTTCGTGGTTCGTACAAAATGCTGCATTTTGGTACCGCTGTAACAAAAGTTATATCTATGATATACAATATCCAATTCCGGTGCTATTGAGGAGACTTTTTATTATGCCAGCATTGTGCGTTGCACAACAGGGTAGACAGCCTAAATGGATATTCAGTTTTACGCTCTGCACACTTTACAACGATGTAACTTAACAGCCACCATAAATGTAATTAAGACGTCAGATCAGAGTGGAAATTCTTGTGTGACCTTTTCGGATGTAGAGTTGCAAGGACAGGACCGGGGCCAGCTTTTAGTCCTGTTTCCCAGGTGGCGCAGCGTAGACAATATGGCGGTACGTGACGCTGCCGACAATTGTTGGTAGGTTACTACAACTAGGTATTTAAAAAAGAACTTGACCTGGTAGCTGAGTAACCTTTATAGTGATACACCTAAATTTCACCTGTACGTCCATGCCCTATTAATGTGTTGATATTAAAAGTTTCAGCACAATTTATATTACCTATTAATTAGCAATGATCACACAATCTAGTAAAACTTACCGACCCTACTATGCACGGCAGAAGACAGACATAGCTGGCGAAGAATATGTGGAAATGGCATCCATACGACCAGGACAAGGGATGAAAAAAAGAAGAATCACACAATACAAATGATGTATAATTCCCCAGTGTAGCTTGTTCTATATGCTGTGTTTGGGTTAGATTTAGGGTTAGCGTTATGGTTACAGTTAGTATGAGGATTTGATGGTAAACCATGAGACTCTCTTTGGAAACCGGGTGATTGGCTTTACTTTTAGAGGGCCACGGCAAAGGCTTCTGTGACGGCGTCGGGGTGCGGCAAAGAAGCGAACCGACACGGTAATACAGAGGTGTTGTGTCAGTACAAACTGCACACGAAAAACTCAACTAGGGTAACGCAGAAGACATTGCATTAACCTGCCTCTTTACCACATCCGGTCAAATGATGGCGGCAAATTCAGAAATGGATGCATGACAGACATTGAAAGTGAAAATTATGAACACACATATTGTCATGGTGAAAGGGCCATCCGTGTTCACCCGGAATATTTTATGGTATCACACATGTTGCTTCAACGCAGCAGAAGACCTCACTGGAAGTTGTCCCGGGTGGAGGGAATGTACACCAGAAGACAAGTGCTGACATGGAACAACCGAGACGCTCAGCCGGGCGCCAACACGGTCGTGGACATGACCAGTTTTTGTAGTGTTTTCTATATAGAACAAGAGTTGGGTGACATGGAATGAGACACTTAGTGTGAATAATCTGCAAGGCATTTACAATCATTATTAAAAAATAAAATGCTCTCACGAAGATATGTTAATTATTCAGTTACGTTCAAATACTGAATAGGTTAATGCTAAATGTTTCCATTTTACAAAACATAGGAATAAAGCAATTGCAGTACTTTACAGTTACACCAGAACCACATTAGAAAATACGAAATAACGGAAAATAGATTTAATAAATTTGCACCCAGAACCAGAATTCTATTAAATGTGGAAGAATTCTATTAAATAAAATCTCTTTAAAACATTTCAAAATCAACTAATCCATGATTATGCCCCTTTAGTGTTAATGGTGTATGTGTCTGGTCATTACTTCGTGAACTTTAGTGTTAATGGTGTATGTGTCTGGTCATTACTTCGTGAACTTTAGTGTTAATGGTGTATGTGTCTGGTCATTACTTCGTGAACTTTAGTGTTAATGGTGTATGTGTCTGGTCATTACTTCGTGAACTTTAGTGTTAATGGTGTATGTGTCTGGTCATTACTTCGTGAATTTTAGTGTTAATGGTGTATGTGTCTGGTCATTACTTCGTGAATTTTAAACCATATATTCATTATGCCACAGACTACGGAATTCTGTGTAATTTTATTAAGAAGTAATTTTAGGGGATTTGACACTACAACTAGTCTGCTTTCGGGTGATATCATTTAAACACGTTGCACGAGGCCGAATGTTTGACTCCGTTATAACTAGGTGGGTCACAATTTGGGAGAATGACCCAATTACACCCGCATGCACGGTTGGTCTGGGCTTAGTGGCGTGGTTAATTTAATAGCCCAAGGAGTTGGGTGGCGTTGCGGTAAGTTCAGTCTCACATCATTACTAGATTGGCTGTGTACACTGACCCGAAATCATTTTGTCCTCGGGGGCTGGTAAATGTTCTTCGGCTTGCTGATGAATCATCGGGTTCTTGTGTGAAGAAGTTCGCCTTTTGTGAATCACATCCTCCGGATCCAATGCTGGTGTTTTCATCTCTTGTCCATCCACCAGAATAAACATTTAACTGAACATTGGCCTAGTTGTCGTATCAACAAATTATTTTGCTAGGGTTACTGTCGCCAACATCCGGGTAACTTGTTTATTGATCGTTATATCTTGAAACCTGATGCATGGCACACGTCGTATCTTGTTTCGATTATTCGAACCGCAAATGTATCAAACATCTGTCGTTTATTAACACAGTATTTCATTTCTGATACTTTGAATACACACACCAGTGTATTTGATGGGAAACTATAAAATTTATTTTTAACACCCCCGTTTGCATAACTGGCTACGCTGGCTTGTGATTTAAGACATTAGTCGGCATAGGCAGAAACCACCAGGAATGCGAAGATGGTTGATCTTAGCCATGCATAGGCCTATTCATCTCTTCAAGATGTCATTACTCGACTGACTTTTGTTTAACATAATCGTATAGCAAAATGTGAGTTGACGGACTCGGTGCATGCATCGAAATTAATGTTACTGCCAGGTACGACGAGCGACGTTTCATCGATTTTGTGATGAGCAATTCAGCCTGTACTGTTCTCCCATTCATTCGAAGCAGCACAAGCGCGTGCTAAATAAAAAATAGGCCACATGAAACGTCGTCACATCCGTTGGTGTTCGGGTCTGCGCTGGTAAACTGGACGTGCATGACGAAGTTATTGCGTGATCTACCGCTCCACCGAAGCGATATGCATGAAGATACTTCGAATACATACCTTTCAGTTACTTGCGACCATTCATTACTAGTTACAACAGACCATTGCGCTACCAGTCATACAACATTTGAGATGAAGAGACGCTAACATTCCATACGGCAGTTTTCAGCGGGAAGGCGGCCATGATGCCGTCGCGTCGACATTTTTATGCGCCTCAGTAAACTAGAGGTCGCTGCTATGATGAGGAAGATTCAACGACACCGAAAATAGGACTTTGATGGATATGCTGTCTTTTGTATTCAACGCATGTATATGATGTGCGGTGTGTGTGAAAAACCCACCGAGTCTGAACTCGTTGTCGGGCTCTGACAAGAAATGTTAGAATTGATCCATGAATTGCCCAGTATGACTGCGCACCATGTCCGTATTACGTGTGGACATGACAGGAATCTTGTAATGCCGCAACGCGACAATAGCGTATGTTCGCAGGATGCAAATTCGCAGCCCACCCGCCTGAATATATATCGCCCACATACTCAACACTGACATTTTAACTAAACAGAAATTAAATAATTCATTTTACGTTGTTTCATCTACTTGTTGGTTACCAGGTTTATTAAATGCTGCATATGTCAGGATGATTATAATATTGCCTTTTAAATGATGCTGTTGTAATTGTGTTGTAATTTTGTTAAAACCACCAGTTGAACTGCACAAGAATGAATTGGCGTGCTATTTGAAATGTGGGGTTAACATGGCAGGATGTCTATTGACGACTAAATAACTGTAGGATTTATGTTTAAGACGTTCCGCTATGTTCCACGCTCCTTAACGTTTGCAGGATGCACTTTAAAAAACTGCACTACAGTCCTACTCCCGAGACCAATCATTTCGTCATTTAAAATGAAACGTGAATTTCGTTGACACTTCACCATGTCAAAGGATGGCGCCTTTAACAAATGACACGTGTGGCTGTCTCTGCTCTTCCTGATTACCAATCATACGGTATCCACGTGTAGGCGCCGCTGGATACTGCTAATACTTTGTCCAAATCCATATAGGATTAAATGGTCGCGGTCTAAAGCCGCACGAAGAACAATTAAATGGAACGACTTTTCCGAGAACTGGAACAAGAATTCCCTGCAGATTTGTGTCGATCGACTACGGACCATGAACCTAGTTCCGAAGGTTTTCCCTTATTGGTGACACGCGATGACGTCACGGCAAAACACTTCTTTGTTCTGGTTATCGCAGTGTGCTAGTTTATTTATTTATTCATATTAAGAGTTAATATACATAACCGACACGAACATATTTAGACATTGACGTGTCTCCATTTTTTTTGTGCGCAGGGGCTTTTAGGACCAAACCAGTTCCTATGATTATAAAGAATCTTTAATAAAATATATAAAACGACAACACATCGCATTTGATTAGTGAAGAGGTATCATAGTCAAGCTCGTCTTGGTAACAACATTTAGCCAAATTACCATCCAAAGCAATATCTCCAGATGGCAAGTGGACATAGGAGCCAATGGCTTACCGAAAGCACAACGATATACTCATATAAGTATATCGTTGTGTTGTTTTACTCATAGCTTCTTTTGTGTTTTTGGTTAACATGTCAGCGCTCGGTCATTCGGAGAAATGACCGGATTCTCCAACTTTTAGAGCACATTGTGAATAAACCACTGGCGTGATATTCTTGATTTTAGTTGCACATGGTTAGTTTTTATTATCTCGTTTTGGTACATAGCCCCAAAACCATGACTTTTGTTTCACTTTAAAGAAGGGAGACGTCACACCATTTAAAGTTTTACATAAATGCCGTCTCCTGCCGCCAGTGCGTTAGTCAATGCGTTAGTCAGTGCGTCAGTCACACTTGCAGTCTCAAGTCTCAAGTGGTTATACACCAAACAACCCAAACTTGGGCTAAAGCAGGAGTTTGTGGTGGACTGTGCGCATGCGCTGTGGGTGGTACATACAACTAAAAGACTAATATCTTTAATATGCTGAAAGGGTTTTTATCTGATAGTTTTATTTATTTTATGTATAGGATGTTAGATGAAAATTTTGAATAGGTTGGTAATGTGTATGGATACTGTCGCTGTCTTGCCACATGCACACATAGACAGTCTCCATACCCACACCATGGATAAGTTTACGCTGAGCACTTTGTTTTAAAGGCAGTTTAGGTGAGGAGGTGTGGTGAAAGAGAGTTCCATGATAGCTTCTTGAAATGATTTTGGGTCTTTTATGCTGGTAATTTTTGGTAGAATCATATTCAGTGACTGCCAACCAAGTGGCAGTGACTGCCAACCAAGTGGCAGTGACTGCCAACCAAGTGGCAGTGACTGCAAACCAAGTGGCAGTGGCTGCCAACCAAGTGGCAGTGGCTGCCAACCAAGTGGCAGTGGCTGCCAACCAAGTGGCAGTGGCTGCCAACCAAGTGGCAGTGACTGCCAACCAAGTGGCAGTGACTGCAAACCAAGTGGCAGTGGCTGCCAACCAAGTGGCAGTGGCTGCCAACCAAGTGGCAGTGGCTGCCAACCAAGTGGCAGTGGCTGCCAACCAAGTGGCAGTGGCTGCCAACCAAGTGGCAGTGACTGCAAACCAAGTGGCAGTGGCTGCCAACCAAGTGGCAGTGGCTGCCAACCAAGTGGCAGTAGCTGCCAACCAAGTGGCAGTTGCTGCCAACCAAGTGGCAGTGACTGCCAACCAACACCTATTGGTGCTGAGAAGCAGCGTTTGCATTGTTTCAATCAACATACGACTTAAAGTAAATATTCAATGTATTAATGTCTTTGCAAATTGCAAGTCACTACATGATGGAATTGGTAGTGCATGTCCAATGCCTGTAATTATCGTACACCAGTACGCTGATATACCTTCTACAACATTTCCTTGCATGGTCTATGTGGTTTTTTCTAATAGCTTATTTTGACAAGTTACTTTGATGTTATTTTTTTATTATGATAACCGTTACTACCCAGATGATCATATATTTTGACACTGTCAATTAATTCATATTATATATGTGTGTGTGTGTGTGTGTGTGTGTGTGTGTGTGTGTGTGTGTGTGTGTGTGTGTGTGTGTGTACACCAACAGGGGAGAGAGTGTATTATATATATATATATATATATATATATATATATATATATATATATATATATATATATATATATATATATATATATATATATATATATATATATACATTTATATATATATATATATATATATATATATATATATATATATATATATATATATATATATCATATATATTTATTTATCATATGTAAAATATATAATACACTTTCTCCCCTGGTTGGTTCAAGCACATGTTAACTAAGGAAACCATCGTGTATTAAATATAGATAGTTTTGTCTTTCATCCTGCGCTCTCTTGAGATTTCAGTAAAAATAACAACCACTCAAAACTCTGGTTGTTTACTACATCATATCTGGTAATCTCTCTCGTTATTACACGCTCGTTCAGTACGATCCGTTGCAATATACGATAAAATTGTTGGACTCTCGATAAGCCAATGGCTTCCTTGCCATTTGGAACTTGTTGTTTGGGATGGCAATCTTATTAAATCTTGTTAAATATGAAATGTCATATTGAACGCTCGTGATACGGACGGAACTAGTTGTTTACGTCATAAAGTGGCGCGTGCGACGTCTCTGTCTTGTCTTATTTTGTGTGTGGCGCCATTCATCATATCACTGCTGCCACAACTTGATTATAAAATAAAAACAGACAGTTGCGGAGTAATAATAATAATAATAATTTATAATATAATAAAGGTTGGCTGGGCAACGCGATTGCTGTTTGCGACCTGTTACGTAACTGACGTCACATTGCAAATGTGCACCTGATTATAGGTAACGTACTTTCAAGCAAAACGAATGTTATTTGGTTCCTATGCAAATTTTCAATCCAAGCGCTGTCCACAATTGTATGCAATTGATAGATTTCTTGGCACAAATTAGGAGTTTCCCAAATGAAATAATCTGCACATCAAATAAAGTTGTGGCAGTGCTGAAATGGTTACTGACGCCACTAGATAGATTATTCTCTTTCCCTCCCTCCCTCCCCCTCCCTCCCTCCCTCCTTCCCTCCCTCCCTCCCTCCCTCCCTCTTCCCTCCCTCCCTCCCTCCCTCCCTCCCTCCCTCCCTCCCTCCCTCCCTCCCTCCCTCCCTCCCTCCCTCCCTCTTTTCTCTCTCTCCCTCTTCTCTTTCTCCCTATTTTCTCTCTCTCCCTCTCTCTCTTCTCTCTATCTCCCTCCTCTCTCACCCTCTCTCTCACCCTATCCCTCGTCTATCTCCCTCTCTGCTCTCTCTCTACCTCTCTTCTATATATATCTATCTCTTTCTCTCACTCTCCCCCCTCTCTCTTTGTCTCTCTCTGTCTCCCTCTCCCTCGTGTTCCCCTCTCTCTATCTCTCTCACCCTCTCTCTCTTCCCCCTCTATCTCTTCTGTCTCTCGCCATCTCTCTCTTCTCGCCCTCTCTCTCCCTCTCTCTCTCTCTCTCTCTCTCTTTCTCTTTCTTCTCTATCTGTCTCTCTCTCTCTCTCCCAATCCCCTCTCTCTCTCTCTAAACCTCTCTCTCTTCACTCCCCCTCTCCCCTGGTCTTTCTCCCTCTTCTCTTTCTCTCCCTTTCATTATTCCTCTCCGTCTCTCACTCTCTCCTTTACCCTCTCCCTCTCCCCCTGTTTCTCTCCATCTCCCTCTCTCTTTCTCTCTGTATCTCCCTCTCTCCCCCTTCTCTTGCTGGCAAGTCGTTGTTCATCATGTAGACATAACCAAGCCATGTCCGCCTTCTCGTTTTCAGGATGAGGCAGATGTGTTGTTGTTTTGTTGCTTGGTGGAGTTTGGTGTTGAAGATGATCTCAGACCTTCTTTAGGCAGGTGTTGTGGAAGCTGGAAAGTCTATTGCTGTCTTGTAGTGTCATGCGCCAGCACTTTGAGTCGTAAAGCAGCACAGAGAGGACATTGTTCTGGTAGATTCTGAGTTTGGTCTTTTGGGACTATACTGAGGATCTCCGTAGCAGCTGTAGATTTACAAATGCTGACTTGGCTTTTCCCAGTCGTGCTTTGATGTCTTCTTCTGCACCTCCTTGGAGACTGATGATGCTGCCCAGGTAAGTGACCTTGTTGACGTACTCGAGTCGACAATTGTTGATCACGATAGGTTGCTGTGTCAGGTTGCTGTTTGTTAATACTTGTGTCTGTTTTGCATTGAGTGAGAGGCCAATGGAACTGGCTTTTTGCTCTAAGTTACTTGTTTTCCTCTGTACCTGCTATCTATCTATCTATCTATCTATCTATCTATATATATATATATATATATATATATATATATATATATATATATATATATATATATATATATATATATATATATATATATATATATATATATATCTAGCTATCTACATATCTATCTATCTATGTATCTCTAACCCTCTGACTGTCTTCTCTCTCTATCTTCTCTCTCTCTCTCCCTCCCCCTCTCTCCTTCGCCCACTATCTCTCTCTTCTCGCCCTATCTCTCTCTCTCTCTTCTCTCTCTGTCTCCGTCCTCTCCCTCCCCCTCTCTTCCCCCCTCTCTCTCTCTCTCGCTCACCCACTCTCTCCCTCCTTCCCTCTCTCCCCCTCTCTCTAACTCTCTGTCTATCTCTCTCCCTCTTATCTCTCTCTCTTCCCTCCCTCCCCCCTTTCTCTCCCCCCTCTCTTTCTCTCTCTCTCTCACCCTCTCCCTCTGCTCTCTCCCTCTTCTGTTTAACTCTTCTCTCCCGCTTCTCTCTCCCTCTCTCTGTCTTCTCTATCTATCTATCTATCTATCTGTCTGTCTGTCTGTCTGTCTGTCTGTCTGTTTATCTATCTATCTATCTATCTGTCTGTCTATCTATCTCTATATCTTTCTCTCACACTCTCCTCTCTCTCTCTCTCTCTCTCTCTCTCTGCAGCTCCCTCTTCTCTCTGTTTTTCTGTTTCTCTCTCCCAAGCTCTCTCACCCTCTCTATCTTTCTGCTCCCCCTCTATATATCTCTCTCTCCTCCCCCCTCTCCTTCTCTCTCTCTCTCTTTCTCGCTCACCGTCTCTCTCTTCTCGCCCTATCTCTCTCTTCTCCTCCATTCTCTTTCTCTCCCTCTCTCCCTCCCCCTCTATCTCTCTCCCCCTCTCTGTATGTCTCTCTGTCTGTCTGTCTGTCTGTATATCTCTCTCTCTTTCTCTCTCTCTCTCTCTCTCTCTCTCTTTGTCTGTCTCTGTCTCTGTCTCTCTCTCCCTCTGTCTGTCTTTCTGTCTCTGTCTGTCTCTGTCTCTCTCTGTCTCTCCCTCTCTCTCTCTCTCTCTCTATCTATCTATCTATCTATATATCTATCTATATATCTATCTATTCATATGTCTGTATGTCTGTCTTTATGTCTGTCTGTCTATCTGTCTGTCTGTCTGTCCATCTCTCTCTTATCGCACTATTTCTCTCTTCTCTCTTCCCCACTCTCCTTCTATCCCTCTCTCTCTCTCCCTCTCCCTCCCCCTCTATCTCTCTCCCCCCCTCTCTCTCTCTCCCTCTCTCTCTTTGTCCTTCGCTCACTACCTCTCTCTTCTCGCCCTGTCTCTCTCTTCTCTCTTTGTCTCCCTCCTCTCCCTCCCCCTCTATTTCTGTCCATCTGTCTCTTTCACCCCTCTCTCGCTCCCCCTCTCTCTTTCATTCTCTCTCTTCTCTACCTCCCATCTCTCTCCTTTCACCCCTCCCCCTCTCTCCCCCTCTGTCTATCTCTCTGTCTCTGTCTCTCTCTGTCTCTCTCTCTCTCTCACTCTCTCTCTCGCTCTCTCTCTCTCTATCTCTCTTTCTCTCTGTCTCTCTCTCTCTCTTTCCCTCCCTCCCCCTTTCTCCCTTCCACTCTTTGTCTCTCTCTCTCTCTCACTCTCTCTCTCCGTCTTCTCTCTCCCTCTTATCTCTCTCCCTCTCTCTCTTCTCTCCCTCGCTCTGTCTTCTCTATCTATATATCTATCTATCTATCCCTATCTCTTTCTCGCACACTATCATCTCTCTCCGTCTCCCTCTTCTCTCTCTTTCTCTCCCCCACGCTCTCTCGCCCTCGCTATCTTTCTGCTCCCCTTTCTCTCTCTCTGTTTCTCCCCCTCTCTCCCTCCCTCTCCCCTATCTACCCCACCTCTCTCTCTCTCTCTCTCTGTCTCTCTCTCTCTGTCTCTGTCTGTCTGTCTGTATGTCTGTCTGTCTGTCTGTCTGTCTCTCTCTCTCCCTCCCTCTCTGTATGTCTCTCTCTCTCTCTCTCTCTCTCCCTCGTCCCTTTTCTCTTCTCTCTGTCTTTCTCCTTCTCTCCCTCTCTCTTGTCTCTCTTCTATTTCTATCTCAATCACTCTCTCACTCTGCCTATACTGTTCACTACAAGTCTTGTGGGCACCTCGACCAGACAACTTCAAGTAATCATCTCGGCAGGTTACGGTGTTTGCTGGGCGGTGTTAGTCGGTGTTTGTGGACGCTGTCGCTGCAGCAACGTTACGACCACTTCGCGCGCCGCTAACCGCAGTTTTCTCTATGAATGACCGCGCGATCAATCATTTTTCTCAATGAATGTCCACACGGTCAATTTTCACAATGACCATTTTATCGCGCGGTTGACGATTGTAGCGTGACATGCTACGAAGCAATTTAGCCACCGAACCCATAAATGTGCCAAGTAAACAGCAGCAACTAAGCGAAATGATCGCTGCCGACGGTTTCTGCTCAAGTGTAATGTGTCCTAGCCAAGTGCATGGCGTCACAAATACTGACGTCACAAAAGTTCATTGAATAATTCTATTTGCGACCGACGACGTAACATTTAACAAGATTTAACAAGACTGCCATCCCCAAAAAACAAGTTCCAGATGGCAAGTGGACAAGGAAGCCATTGGCTTATCGAGAGTCCAACAATTTTCTCATTTATGTGTAGCCTGCCCTTATCAAATATCTGACAATTCTATTTTTAAACATATTCACACTACTCGCATTAACACAATCATTTGGCGGTTTGTTCCATTCATTTATCACCCTCTATGAGAAAGAGTGCTTTCTCATGTCCAACCGACACTGCTCCTTAACTAATGCTGCTCTGTGTCCTCTGGTTCTACTGCCTTTTTTAAGTTTGAAGAACATATTCCTATCAACATCCTCATAACCATTGATTATTTTAAACACTTCTATTTAACAAGATTTAACAAGATTTGCCATCCAAGCCAAAGGCCCAGATGGCAAGTGGACAAGGAAGCCATTGGCTTATCGAGAGTCCAACAATGTTCACCTACTTATAACCCGCCCTCCTGATATATGTGTCAACCTTGTTTTTAAACATATTCACGCTGCTAGCAGTTACACAATCTGTAGACAATTTGTTCCATTCATTTATTGTCCTCTGTGAGAACGAGTGCTTCCTGATGTCCAATCTACATTGATCCTTTACTAATTTTACCTCATGTCCTCTAGTTCTGCTATCCTTCTTGAGTGAGAAAAACATATTTCTATCAATATTTTCATACCCATTCAATATCTTAAAAACTTCAATCTGATCTCCTCTTAACCTCCTTGTCTCTAGAGTTGTTAAACCACATTCTTTCAGGCGTTCTTCATAACTAAGGTCTCTAAGTTCTGGAATCATTTTAGTTGCTCTCCTTTGTATGCGTTCAAGCGTATCTATATCCTTCCTACGATATGGTCTCCATGCTTGTATACAGTATTCTAAATGAGGTCTAACTATTGCTTTATAAAGAGGTATAATTAACTTTTTTCCCTTGTATGTTATGCTTCTTCTAATCAATCCAAGAATTTGATTACCCTTTGAAGCTGCAATACCACACTGCTCTGAAACTTTCATATCAGCGCTTATTTTAACTCCTAAGTCCTTTTCTTTTACAGTAGTACCCAGAACAGTATCTCCCATTTTATAGTTTACATTCAAGTTCCCATGTCCTGTATGTAGGCATTTACATTTCCCAAAATTGAATAGCATCTGCCATTTCTCAGACCATTTCACTAATCTGTCTAGATCGTTTTGTAAATGTTGTTTATCACCATCAGTATTAACCTTTCTAAACAGTTTTGTGTCATCCGCAAATTTCAGTACGTTACTTGTTATACTGTTGTCCAAGTCATTGATATAAATTAAGAATAATATAGGTCCTAATACTGATCCTTGAGGTACCCCACTCAAAACCGATTTCCAATTTGAAACTTCTCCATCTACTACAACTCGTTGTCTTCTGTCAGTCAGCCATTGTTCTATCCAGTCAGTTATGCTATCCCCGATACCATGGGCTTTTAATTTAAGTAGCAATCTTTGATGTGGCACTTTGTCAAAAGCTTTTTGAAAATCTAAGTAGATAATATCTACTGGCGATCCCACGTCTATCCACTTAGTGATTTCTTCCAAAAAACATAACATATTTGTTAAGCATGACTTCGCTTTAAGGAATCCATGTTGAGATGAATTTAATAATTTATGCTTAACGAGGAAGTCCACCATATGGTCTTTAATTAACCTTTCTAATAATTTACAAATCACTGACGTTAAACTCACTGGTCTGTAATTGTCTGACTTATTTCTCGAACCCTTTTTAAATAATGGTATGATGTTTGCTTCTTTCCATTCAAACGGAACAACTCCCTCTTTTAATGACAAGTTGAATACTCTTGCAAGTGGTATACTGATTTGATCTACTGTTTCCATTAGTAATTTTGGAGGAATCCCATCCACTCCCGGTGATTTGTTATCCTTCATTGCCTTTATTTTCTTAGCTACCAATTCTGGAGTTACAACTAACGGTCCTAAATATTCAGATTTAGCCCCCTGAAATTTAGCATCAGCAACTGGTAGTGAACTAATATCTTCTTTGGTAAACACTGAACTGAAGTAACCATTTAGGTCTTCCGCCATTAAAAACCCCTGTGATATTATATTTCCAGCACTGTCTTCTAGAGGTCCAACCTTGTCTTGTACGTTTTGTTTACTCCTGACATATGCATAAAAACTCTTGCTGTCATTTTTTATGTTACATGCCAGTTTTTGCTCATAGCTTCTTTTAGATTGTCTGATTTCAGTTGTAACTGCATTAAGTGCCTCTTTGTATTTTGCATAGTCTTCTTCCTTTCTGGTACGCCTATAAACCCTCCACATAGTCTGTTTTAGCATTATTTTTCTAATAGCCTCTTTTGACAAGTGTTTCTTTCTACACCGTTTTCCTTGTTTTCGGAACGGAACAAATTTATCGATGATACTCTCAATTTCATATTTTAGAATATTCCAACATTCAATTGCGGTCTTATTCATCAGCATGTTATTCCAATCTAGCTGTGCTAAATATTTTCTCATATCTTTGTAGTTACCTTTGTGGAAGTTTCTCTTGTACGTTTTCTTATTTTTACTTTCTGATTTTACATTGATGTCAAAATGTATTTGATTATGGTCACTATTACCCAATGGTTCAAATATTTTTACATTGTCCACTAATTCTTTTTGTGATGACAAAACTATATCTAATACATTTTCTCCCCTGGTTGGTTCTAGTACGTGCTGAGTAAGAAAGCTATCCTGGATTAAACATAGAAATTGTTGATCCTCAATCCCTGTGCTCTCTAGAGAATTCCATTGTATGTGTCCATGGTTAAAATCTCCCATTATGATACATTCCCCTTTACTAACTTCCTTTATAGCGTTTTTTATTTTTGTGTTGTCCTCTTCGTTTATGTTTGGACTTCGGTAAACTAATCCAATAGTTAATTTTGAATTTCCTGAAACAATTTTGCACCAAACAGCTTCATCGCAATCTGCTTCCCTTTCTAGTTTTATTTCATAAGCCTGAATAGATTCTTTAACATATAAAATAACTCCCCCGCCCCTTCTTCCTATTCGATCTTTCCTAAACATTACGTATCCTGTCTGTCCTAATTCAGCATCTGTTATATCTATGTTGGCCCATGATTCAGTTATACCAATTATGTGAGGGTCAATATCTTCTACCATAATGTTTAATTCGTTTTTCTTATTTACTATGCTCCTTGCATCTATAACCTTTTTCAGAGATGTTTTTCGGATGATTTGATATTGGTTTATCTGTGCTAGTGGCCTCTTGTTCTGCTTGAGACACCTCTAGATAACCCCCCTGCACTTCTAGTTTAAAGAATGTTTACTTCCAAAAATATTTGTCATTGTACCCAAGTCGCTATCTACTGCTGCTGAAAGTTTGTCCGCGAATACTGCCGCCCCCTTTCCACTTAAATGAAGCCCATCCTTCATGTACATATCTGCCCTCCCAACAAAACTTCACCAGAAATCAACAAATCCAACTTCCTCTTCCCTACACAGCCTCTGGACTAACATGTTAATTGCCATCCCCCGACAATTTCGATATTTGTGACCCCTCCTGCCCATTACAGGTAAAATCCCTGACAGTATTACCTGCTCAACCCGCGTCTGTTTTAGTGTTCTGACCAACTGCCTATATTTCCTAACTATGGCAGTTGTACCCTCCCTCTCTACGTTATTTGTCCCTACGTGTACTAAAACAGATCCACCCTTACCCGAGCCTACGATGTTTTTTACCCTCTCAGTTATCGCCTCTATTTTGGCTCCAGGCAAGCAGACCACCACATCATCTCCCTTGTTTAAGACTCTGTCGGTCTTCCTAACTATCGAATCCCCCACAGACACCCTCGCTCTCTTCCTCACCCCCTCTATCACTGCTGCAGAATAACTCTTCCTTTCGATCCCCTCCATCACATTCTGTCCTGACCCCTTCCCTCCTGTCTCCCCCACTTCCCACTCCTTTGCTCTTGTCTCTCCCACTCCCCTCTCCTTCACTCCGGTTGTTTTCCCTTCCGTCTCCCCCACTCCCTTCTCCTTCCCTCCTGTCTCCCCTACTCCCCTCTCCTTCACTCCGGTTGTTTTCCATCCCGCCTCCCCCACTCGCTTCTCCTTCCCTCCTGTCTCCGCTACTCCCCTCTCCTTCACTCCGGTTGTCTTCCCTCCCGTCTCCCCCACTCCCTTATCCTTCCCTCCTGTCTCACGTACTCCCCTCTCCTTCACTCTGGTTGTCTTCCCTCCCGTTCCTTTCCTTCCCGTCTCCTTACGTCCTGTCTCCCTATGACCTGTCACCTTCCCTCCTCTCAGCTTCCTCCCAGGCTGAGGTGAGCTCTCCCTAGCATCTCTCGTGTCTTTCCCCACTTTATCGTCTACAGTTCCCCCACCGGAACTACTGGCACAACTCCCCTGTTCCCTTCCTACCATTGCCACAACGAGCAGCCTCAGCTCTTCCAACTCCACCTCTAGTTCCTTCATCCTTGCGCATCCCCTACACTCAAAACTAAAACTATCTGCCTCGACCTCAGCCCAGGACTTCTCGCACCCAGACTTGACGAAATCTACCCAGTTACTGCAACTGCCTCAAATTAAGTGCCTATTTGTTCTCCTCTTAGTCTCCTGGTCTCTAGTGTTGTCAAACCACATTGTAATAAGCGACTTTCGTAACTAAGGTTTCTCAATTCTGGAATCATTTTAGTTGCTCTTCGTTGTATTCTTTCTAGCTTGTCTATGTCCTTTTTACGATATGGCCTCCATGCTTGAATACAATATTCCAAATGTGGTCTAACTATTGCTTTATACAGGTGTACAATTAGCTATTCCTCCTTATACATTATAGTTCTCCTAATTAGCCATATAATTTGATTTCCTTTCGAAGCAGCAATCCCACATTGCTCTGAAACTTTCATGTCAGCACTAAATGTTACTCCTAAGTTCTTTTCTTGTGTCCTTCTAACTAGTACAGCATCCCCCATGTTATATTCTTCGTTCATGTTTCCATGTTCTACGTGTATACATTTACACTTCCCAAAATTTAATAACATTTGCCATTTTTCTGACCATTTAACTAATTTACCTACACCATCCTGTAAACTTTGTTTATCTGTATCATTAGTAGCCTTTCTGAATACTTTTGTGTCATCTGCAAATTTGAGTACTTTGCTAGATATGTCATCTTCCAAATCATTTATATATATTAAAACAGCTTAATACTGATCCCTGTGGTACACCACTGAAAGCAGATTTCCAGTTTGAAATCTCACCATCTACTATTACTCTCTGTCTTCTGTGTGTAAGCCACTTTTCTATCCACTTGATTACATCTTTACCTATACCATGGGCTTTTACTTTAAGTAACAGTCTTTGATGTGGCACTTTATCGAAAGCTTTCTGAAAATCTAAGTAGACAACATCCACTTGTGACCCGTCATCTACCCACTTTGTAATTTCTTCAAAAAAACATAAGAGATTGATATTAAACTCACTGGTCTGTAATTTTCTGGATTGATCCTCGATCCCTTCTTAAATAGCGTCGTAATGTTTGCTTCTTTCCATTCTTAATTCCTTCTTCTTCAAGTTAAACAACAATTTCCTTAAGCAGTTTTGGTGGTATCCCATCAACTCCAGGTGATTTATTATCTTTCATCATGAGTTACAAATAACTGCCGTAAATGTTCTGATTTATTGCCCTCAAATTTAGTAAATGGAACTGGAAGTGAGCTGATATCTTCTGTGGTAAAAACTGAGCTGAAATACCCATTCAGGACCTCTGCCATTTGAAACCCGTCTGAAACATGTGCACTTGGGGAGCGAGTTTCCATTGTTCGACTAGATATACAAAACGAATATGACGTCACATAAACGTCTCACTGTCGTCATTCTATAATAGACGCCATTCACTTCCGCTGCATGATAATTGCAGATAACAGAATTGCGCGGCGGGCCATGATTGCCAGCGTCACCAGACATGACATCTAAAGAAGAAGAAAAAGAAGGTGGCGTTTTGACACATAGGCATTTCTGAAGATTGTGCATAGAGGAAACGGTTTCCAGTCACTTTTGTACAACCATGGGCCAATTGAATTTATCAAATGAGAATCATGGCTGGATACCTTCGGGGCATTTATGACATCATTTTCAGATGGCATTTTTAATTTAACGACGCATTATCTGCTTGGTGTTCCTTGTTTTTATATATTTATTTTACACCCATCAGTGCTATTATGTAAGAGGAAATCAAATTATAATATGCAAAAATAAATGTTTTTTCTTCTTTTCTTCAAAGTAGAAATTGACAAAAAAACGATTTCGCCTCACGGGGCTTGCAGACGTCTATGGTATTTCCGGGTCGTTCTCAGCATTCATATGCCGAACATCTTGAGGCAACCACTTATTAATGGTATCCAATGTTGCAACGCTTCGAGAACTTATCGTTGGTGCTTTCAGAATGTGTTAGCCAGTCCAACCCTTCAGTGTTTGTTATTGGTGGTCACTTCGCGGATGTCGGTTAATGGTTCATTCAGGATTTCCCCGGGCGGTAACCGGAAGCGTTGCGCTTAGGCGTGGCCTCTTCATAAAAAATCTCACCATTATGTGCTATAGGGGAGACCAGGACTAGTTGTGCACAGGGGCAAGTTGTTACAGAGTCGCTTTTACAAAAACACAGCACATATATGGAGTCACCATCGACAGTAGTTGGTTGGAAGTCCACCAGCGGACACACTGTCCAAAAATCGGGAGTTAAGAAGAAAAATAAACGAAGTGTGGACAAAAATATTTTTTTTAGATGTTTTTGGTATGTCCACATAACATCATCTAACGCAGCCACTTTTTGATGTTTCGTGAATGAAACCAGAAACGTGTCTACTATATATAGTATAAGGGGTTAAGCAAAGTAGAAGTTAAGCTGAAAAAAGGATTTGTTATTGTCCACGTGCGTTCAACGGCAAAAATTGTGTTTGGGGCAAGTCGTTACATCTGTAACAACGCTCGGGCGGCCCGCACCGATGGCTCAGCCAGCGAGTTGTTACAACAGTAACAACGCTCGGGCGGCCCGCACCGATGACTCAGCCAGCGAGTTGTTACAACTTTAACAACGCTCGGGCGGCCCGCACCGATGGCTCAGCCAGCGAGTTGTTACAACTGTAACACCGCTCGGGCGGCCCGCACCGATTGCTCAGCCAGCGAATTGTTACAACTGTAACAACGCTCGGGCGGCACGCACCGATGGCTCAGCCAGCGAGTTGGTACAACTGTAACAACGCTCGGGCGGCTCGTACCGATGGCTCAGCCAGCGAGTTGTTACAACTGTAAGAATGCTCAGCCAGCGAGTTGGTGCCGACAATGACTGAAATAACAACACTTATTTAACTACGACGTGTGAATGTTTTACTTCACTTGTGAAGCATAGCGTAGGCCTACTGGTTTATAACCAGTACTGCAAATGCTCGCAGCGTCAAACAAAATTAAAGAATATCTCAGAAGGGTGAAGAATGAAAAATGGCTGGACTCTCGATAAGCCAATGGCTTCCTTGGCCACTTGCCATCTGGGTGTTTTGCCTTGGATGGCAATCTTGTTTAATCTTTATATCCTATTCGAACAATTAAAAACATGCACGATTCAATGAAATATGATGTTCGAGCGTGTGTGCGTGAGTGCGTACGTGTGTGTATCATCCAATCAAGTAGAAGTCGCGTTACATATATTTAACAAGATTGTCATTCAAGGCAAATGCCCAGATGGCAAGTGGACAAGGAAGCTCTTGGTTTATTTGTTAAGCGCTTTGAACGGTCCTACGGACTGGATACCACGCTATATAAGAACGTACTTTTTATCGAGTCCAACATTTTTTCATCTCTGTGTAACCCGCCCTCCTAAGATGTGTGTCAACCTTGTTTTTAAGCATGTTCACATTGCTAGCAGTTACACAATCTGTAGATAATTTGTTCCATTCATTTATTATTATCTGTGAGAACGAGTACTTCATGTACTTCATGTCCTCTAGTTCTACTATCTTTATTGAGTGAGAAAAAAATTTTCTATCAATATTTTCACATACATTCAATATAATAAAAACTTCAGTTTGATCTCCTCTTAACCTCCTTATCTCTGGGGTTGCTAAACCTTATTCTCTTAGGCGTTTTTCATAACTAAGGTCTTTCAGTTCTGGAATCATTTTCGTTGCTCCCCTTTGTATGCGTTCAAGCGTATCTATATCCTTCTTGTATGCAGTATTCTAAACGAGACATAACGTTTGCTTTATACAGGGGTATAATTAGCCTTTTTTCCTTGTATGTTATATTTTTCGTAATCAACCCAAGAATTTGATTACCCTTTGAAGCTGCATTAGCACACTGCTCTGAAACTTTCATATCAGCACTTATTGTTATTCCTAAGTCATTTACTTTTACGGTAGCACCTAGAACAGTATCTCCCATTGTATAGTTTACACCCAGGTTCCCGTGTCCTGTATGTAGGCATTTACATTTCCCAAAATTTAATAACATCTGCCATTTTTCAGACCATTTAAGTAATTAGTCTAAATCATTTTGTAAATGTTGCTTAGCACTATCATTGTTAACCTAGACACGTTTGTGTCATCTGCAAATTTCGGTACGTTGCTCGTTATGTTATCGTCCAAGTCATTGATATATATTAAAACTAGTGAAGATCCTAATGCTGATTCTTGTAGTACTCCACCCAAAACTGATTTCCGGTTTGAAACCTCCCATCTACTACAACACGCTGTCTTCTGTCAGTCAGCCATTGTTCTATCCAGTCGATTATGCCATCCCCGGTAACACGTGCTTTTAATCTATGTAACAATCTTTGATGTGGCACATTGTCAACATATTTCTGAAAATCTAAGTAGATGATACCTACTGTAGATCCCTTTTCTACCCATTTAGCGATTTCTTAAAAAAAAAAACGTATTTATTAAGCATGACCTCGTTTTTATGAATCCATTTTGAGACGGATTTAATAATTTATGCCTAAAAAGGAAGTCGACCATATGGGCTTTAATTAACCTTTCTAATAATCACTGATGTTAAATGTGGTATGTAATTATGTGACTTATTTCTCAAAATATATCGCCTTTCGCGAATATATTGCCATTCACTATTTCAAACTCTATTCAATAATTCATATTCCATTCACAATAGCTTGTTATGTCAGAATCCAGGGAATGAGTCCCCTTTCGTAACTAAAAAGGAAAAGCTTAATATAATTATGAAGCTGTGAACAACTACATTGTTATGCATACTGTGTATAAGATGTGTAAGTGTGTATTAGTGCCCTGCATGGGCCTATAATTTGAGCCCAAGCCAGGCCCGCAATTAGCAGTTAGAGTCCAGGCCCGGCCCAGGCCCGCAACAAATGTTCAAGCCCGGCCCGGCCCAGGCCCGCAAACTAGAATTTAGGCCCAGGCTCGACCCAGACCGTGAATGTTTGGGCAGTGGCCAGTGGGCAGGTAATTCAGGCGGGCAATATTAGGAGGGAGGACCTAGACAATAGAATGTCCACTGGTTGGGTCAAATGATGATAAGTTGGTGGTTAATCATGGCTTGATTGCCCCTGCAAATATGTCTAAAGTAAACATTTGGGATTGGCTGCTTCCAGCCAGGTGAACTTAAGTGGCCTGATATGGGGCCATTAGATCTATGCAAAAGGGTACATTCATGCCAAAAATATGCAGTTTACAGAGTCTACTCCAGTCACAGTGTCTTGGAAAGCCAGTACATGTTTAAAGAATTACAGTACAAAGAAATGGGCATGCGACTATGCATATATTTTATATGAAATGTCTCTATTAAAAGAATGCACATTATTAAAATGATACCATAGGAAGTCCCATTGTTGAAGAGATTAAACTGCATTCCAATGTATAAAGCATCATGTCATTCATAATTCCATGCAAGATCTCAATTTGCAACAATATAATACTAAAGAAATAATTTTAAGCACTCATTAACCTGAATTACAATTTACAATAAGTTTTCATTAATAATAAAATTAATAATCTGGGTTTGTATGAATGTTTTTATTATGTTCAGGCCCAGCCCAGGCCCGGCCCGGGCCCGCAATATGTAAGCCCAGGCCCTGCCCGGCTCGCGAAATTATGTAGAAGCCCTGCCCAGCCCGCGGGCTGCGGGCCGGGCCGGGCTTGGACCTAAAGCTCGGCCCGTGCAGGGTACTAGTGTGTATACTGTACATATATTGGACTTGAAACGAATGATTAAAATTAAATTGGTAAAAATTCACGCGAACACAGTGTAGAATGATGCGCGTGTGTTTCTATAGAATGCAAAGTTTCCAAGGCATACCGAGTGAACGTAATGTTGGAAATTAGCGGGCATGGAACTTATTTTATACATTCATTATACATTCATTAATTTAACATGTGATACCTTAATTCGCACCTCATCAATACACCTTAATTGCAAATTAATTAATGCATTATCCAAATTTCCATTTAATAAACATATTGGGGAACTCGTGAACCTCCCTACTACGTTTCTTAACTATTAAACCTGGCTTCAATAAACATAATGTATATTCCTCGTGAAGTACTCCTAATGAAATCGCAAAGTAATCGTTTTTTTTTCAAAATAAATATAATTGGTCCGAAGATGTGATGCATGCATGCATTAATACACGGGACGAGTCATGAGGCCAACATAACAAATCAGCCAATTAATTAAATAAAGAAACACGCCCAGTTAAAATGCCTCGCCAATTGACAAATAATTAAACGATTGTATTATCCATGTCGTGCTAGACAGCGCTTGTCCGTTGGAATAGGGACGTGGGCGTGATGCTGAGACCGACAACAACGTTTGCGATGTATAATTCATCATATACTGCATTAGTCAACAGAACCTCATCAACTGATACGACAACCGCAAAAGCAAAATGTTGTATTCTGGGTTTTTTTCCAGCTTCGATAGCGAAGTAATGGACGCTTGTTTTTGTTTCTATATGAAACTGCAACCGAGACTGTCATATCCTGTGGCAGCAGGCACTAATGCGAATAATGTCCGGAAAATTAATACAGAATCGTTTATCATTTCGCACTGTCTCTACGCAGGCATGCATTTGATAACTTATCGCTTCGAAACTAACACGATTTATAGTGGGTAATGACATATTGTTTGGGAGTGGTGTGGTGGAACAGTAAGAAATGTATGACAAATGTGTGTCACAAATATGACGTTTCTTGACATAAAAATAAGACGAAACTGCACAGTTCTTGTGTATTAGCTGCTTAAAGTACGTGTGGAGCGAACTTGCCCCGGCCACTGGGCGGACTTGCCCCGATATGAGGCTAGTTTGCCCATGCTTGGGTAGGTCTACTAAGAGTCAGATTTGGATATTGGCTTTTAACAGTTTTGGAATTTTTTATAACACAAATGTGGACAAGATATTTTCGTTCAATTTAGGGCCGAAACTGATCCTTTAGCTCTACAAATACAGTCTCCAGATCTATTAGAGTGTCCATGCGGACTGACTAGTCTGAATGAACTAGTGTCAATGTAAAGACTGAAGTATTAGCAGCCGGCTAATATTAACCCTTATGTAAGTAGAATGACACATGTGTCCCCCCCCCCGGTTCGTAAGTAGAATGACATATGATTACGACTGACTGAGACCCCCCTGCAAACAAGCCTAGATCCGCCCCTGTTTCATATGATTCAAACAATGATTGCAATCATTCATGTGGTTCCATACGTCATTAAATAGGTTAATAAGGTTTGTAGAGAAAAACTATTTCAGCGACCGCTACTTGCTCAGATCGAATGTCTGTCGCTGTTTCGATCAAATCAACCAAAGCCCGGTCTGCACCGACGGTTCCATTAGTTTCGCCCGTTGATAAACAATACACCTACTCGCGGGTTAGCGGAATTATCCAGAGATGTGAAAATGACAATCGCAGTCGCGTTATCTAATACAATTATTGACGTGTTTGAACTGACAAACGGGACAACCGCCATCGCTTGCTTGCCAGATAAGAATACTGCACCTGTTTCACCAGCCGACGGTGCTACGGACCGGACGTCTGTAACTGACATTCTATGGCAGCGGACAATGCGAGAGAGCATGGATTGAGCTTGTGTTGAAACGCGAATGACTTACGGCTGGTTATGACTGTTTGAGGGGAAGATCCAAAAGACCGGATAGAAAATACATTGAACGAGTGGTGCATGGTAGCAGGAGAAAGAACCAGCTTATAGTTAGTGGAGAGTAAAGCGTACGACCCCCTACTGTTACCATCTGAAAATATCCCTCCCATCACATACGTCTGTGCAACGTTAATCCCCTACTCTAGACAGAGCGCCGCTAATCTGCTGCTGTCAGGCCACAGTTGCGTGCAATGACGACAGCAGATCTTACGTAAGCAGTGTATCATAATCACTCGGATCTAGACTCTATGTGAAAATATTGAGATTACGCAACGCCGGACCTGTACAATTTTATTTGGCTGACCAGTGACAGGCGGAACAGAATAAGGTAGAATTATTGTGGTCAACATCAAGCTAGTTTACTAAAATAAGAAATCATACAAATAATTTTTTTTTGAGACAATATATTTTTCAATAATTTTTTAACCGACGTTACTTGCAAATTCAATAGACGACATTGATTTAAATATACACACGCACATACGCACACACGCATACACCTAAACACACGCACACGCACACGCACACGCACACGCACACGGACAGAAACATGAACACGGTTCACTCGAGCAAACGTAGTGAGACAACAAATAATACACCATTATGAAACAAAAAACTACACAGAGAACCTAATTTTGTCCAATGATGAAACAACAGCGACAACATCCAACCTACCTTTCCAAAGAGACTAGTTGTGAGTTCACTGTTGTGACATGTTGTGACATGTTGTGGTTTTTGATGTGGATATCGTTTCTTTATATTTACTCATAATATAGTGATGGCTGTACTGTGCAACGGTTTTATTATTTTTTTTATAATGCTGAATGGTGTTGTTTTATTACACAATCTATGCACGTGGGATGTCATAAATACGGAAATATTTCGAGAAGAATATGAACCAATGAAATGAGTAATAAAATGCAGGTTAGTTATGAAAAATGTGAATGGCCACGCAGCAACCGAGAGTGTATCGGGTAAGCAGAATATCGATCAGTGCATGCAGCTTTTAGTTACTTCCTAATGGGGATTTCAGTAGGTGAGGTTACATCATGAAATCAGTCATTTCAGTGGAGCTGAGTGTACTGACTAACCTTGAGACAGTAGACTATACGCACGAACTTGCGACATTGGCCCTTATTATTTCATCACTACAGTGGTAATGATCTTTCAACGGTTGGGTACAGGGAATTACAGGGGCATAGTTGGTGGATAGAAGGATGCTGGTTCACCCGAGAGAAGAGGATGATAACGGGATGAAAGAGTAAGGCAGGTCACGTGTTGCGGTTTGAGGAGGGCGGAGAGAGAGAGAGAGAGGGGGGGGGAGAAAGAGGGACAGAGGGAGGCAGAGAGAGAGAGAGAGAGAGAGAGAGAGAGAGAGAGAATGAAAGAGAATGAGAGAGAATGAAAATAGTACATCAGTACGTATGTACAAAGGAAGGAAGAACAACAATCACACTCCGATAATTAACACGTTTTTAGCTGTTTCGTGAAAGGCGAAGCCAACAGAAAACACACACACGTATTGATCGCATAGTTCACGTTATTACACAAATGTCTTTTCTTGGAACGGCGCAACAACTGCTACTGGCGATCATCGGGCATGAAATTAGACACGCGATAACAAAGCCTGCAGACGTCCTCGCATTCGTAACGACATCTCATAGGGAACAGCAACCACCAGGAAACAACGTTTTATGAACAAATCAATGTCTCATATGTGGTACTTTGTATGAGCGCCCACCTACTAAGGTTATAGGTTCAGCTGCTGAGACACAAACCAACAAAACAAACTCCGAACACAACAAAGCATTCGCTACCAAAACTATGACTCCAATTAACCATTAGGCAACATCGAATTAATTCAACAAACAAATCAACAAATAATCGTACTTCGCATTAAACATTACTGCTAATTTTACTAAGCGTTTCTGAATATAATAACATTTACGATGCTTGTCCACGATTAAACACATCTACACTTAAAATACGCGGCTAGTGATTTAATCTGAAACTTCCCTGGACTATTAATAATACGCCATCACTAAAAGAGTATTCTGACGTCACGCGGAGGTCACAATCATGCGAACAATGACTGCGCCTGTGATCCCGGAACATCAAGTCAAGAGCGCAAATGCATTTATTATCCTAGTCGTCAATGCTACGTGACTCTGGTGAACCTATGCTCTGAGTATGACGTTCTCAGCCAGGAGATCTGCGAATCGCGACTGGCACGCAAGTCCGTCAGCTTCAGGTACGTCCTGGCGGCGGCGACTGAGCCGGTCGTCACGTTGTTGTCATGACCAGTCGTCGTGACGTCAGACCTTCGTCGTGCCTGCGTGTGACGTTGACAGCAGCCCGTAGTGCGCATGTGCATGAGCGTCTCCCGGAAGCCGATGTTGACGATGCAGTAGAGCACAACGTGACTTGCCATGTTGAGTGTCTGTAACATAAGCATTGAAAGGTGAAACAGAACTGCTTGTTAATGCGCGGTGTTGGTTATTTACCGAATATATTAATGAGGTGTCTCATATGCTGAGTATCAATATAACACAAACGTAAAGGTGAAATCGCATGAGATTGTCGACGGAAGTACAACACGTAAACCGCACGAATATTTTGCTGTGCGCTGAAACAATCGCGTATCTAGGCTAACGTATGCTCAATCGCGTTCGAAGTTATTCAAACGTCACATCAGCCGATGTTTGCGTTCCGTTGCGAGCGTTGTGATTTCTGTTTAATACCAGTAAGCGTTATTGTTGGTACGAAGTATTCTTTGTTGAAACAGTAATTATGTTTGATTCTCTAATTTGATGTACAAGTTGCACTTCCGTCGATAATCGATCCCGCGATGCATTGCGTTTATTCTCGGCCGCCGTCTAGCGACAAAACATGACATTCCGGGTAACGACTATTAAATGACGTAAGACAGTAAAATGCATTTATCGTATTCTATGATCCCATAACGACTTGACCCGTGTCTCAAGATGACCCGAACTGTGAAACAGGTTTATCTCGTCCAACCGTGGGAAGTTTTGCAGACTACATTTGGAGCCTACCTAATTGTAAACATATTATTAGTAAGACAAAAACGAGATAGCAATAAGACGACTTGACTTGAAATTCGTGCACAATTTGGCCTGGTCGGTAAGTCAACCACCTTTTGCGACAAGACTGTTTACTTTTACCACGAATCAGCTTTCATTTCCTTAGATGTACTGCAATTAACAAACTGTTCCCCACCAGCCGACAACCACAGCTAAAAGCGGCTGACTGTCTTCGGTGAATTGTGACAAGCTCGTCAGTTGTCTCAACTCGTGGCTGGTGAATAGATTTTGTGTGGAAAGAAACGCTGGTTTTGATTTCTGAATAAGTTGTTCTAAAAAGAAAAAGAATTATGGCTACCTGCCGAAAAAAAATTCAAAACATATTTATTTAAAATTGCATTACAACCACACATCTTCGGTTGTCACATTGTTCTGATAATGCGCGTCCCTGTTCATGATTATGCTTAATGATTCCGGTTTGTTACGCCTCTGAGCTCAAGTTCCCGAGGATATAGGCGCAACAGGACTTCATTATTATTATTATTATTATTATTGCAATTATTATTATTACTATTATGATTATTATTATCATTATTGCGTTATCTGGTCGCACGCACCTGCAAGACGTTTGTACAGACGATCGCCAGCTCCATGCTGCGCTCGAAGGCCGGTGCGACAGCCGCGTCGTAGAAAACGAGGATCTCGGAGGGTGACATGAAGACGACGTAGGCGAGAGTGAGCACAATCAGCGTGACGGTGATTCGCGAGCTCTGGCGGCAGTTGGCGGAGCAGTATCGGGCGCTTAGCTTGCGCAGCCGGCTGGAGCGCTGGAGCGCGCGGATCAGGCAGACGTTACAGAACGCCAACACGGCAACAGGCAGGAAGTAGCCAACGATAGCCCACGCGTACGTGAAGGTCAGCTTACGGGGAACGTCCATCTGGAAGTCGCCGATGTCCAACACGTAAATGGTTGTCGCGTTGTCGATGCTGCGACTGACGTGCACGCGATAGGTCCATAGCAAGGGCGCCATGAAGGCGAGCCATACGAAGAATGAGGTCAAAACGAAGCAACATGTCGCTGTCGTGCCGTAGCAGAGGCGCGTCTTCAGCGGGTAGCAGATGGCGACGTACCGCGTCGCGGCGATCAGAACCGTCAGCCAGGTGCTTGTCCGGATGAAGACGTTCTGGAAGTACAGGCCGTACAACTCATAATACATGAGCAGTGAGCGGCCCTCGAAGGCGCTCTGGAAGCCTTGACAGAAGGCGCGCGGCAGCACGCCAAGGCAGAAGAGGATGTCGGAGAAGGCGAGTCCGGCCAGAATGACGAGGACCGTCTGCTCGCCGTTCTCCAGCAGTCGCTTGTTGTAGCGCCGTCGTAACACCACCAGGTTGAAGACGTTGGCCAGCACGCCGAAGAAGCCTATCAGCGGGATGACGAAGCGGTTGAGGACGTACTCCGGGTTCTCGATGTATGCGGGCGTTGTCGACGACCCCGTCAAGTTCGTCCACGGCTCCAAGACGTTGAAGTCCATCCTTGGTGAGTGCGGGAGGTGACTGCACACACTGAGCCCTTCCAGCCGGTTTCCGTTGCGCGAACTATTTGCGTTCTGATTCACAGCCGCATGGCTAACACTGATGGTCAGTCAGTAACTACGATTAACGGAGAAATAAAACATGTTTGACCAATTCTATCTAGTAGGCAGTGTGCAGAGTTACAGTAAAGACAACATGTCTAATGAAGTTAGTAAAGATTGTATCAGTATTTAGAAGAGAATGTAAGTCGTTCCCTCTCACACACGCGCTGTTTTCAGTAACAACATGTTGAATAATAATGATCTGAAGTACAATCATCATTCATATACGCCGCTATGCGTCGTTAATATGTCCAGATTATACTAAACACAATAAAACTACTACAAATAGTACGAAAAAGAAGAAGATGAAGACTCTTCCTTTGTGCCCAAATCCTCGGAAACCGAGGTCAGAGATGCAACAAAACAAAAGAATCAATATCGAAATCGGTAAGCAGTATTACGTTTGTCAGTCGATAGACGGATACATTAAGGTGACACGGAGGTATGCATAATTAAAACGACGCGTCTTCTAGTGACGGTACAATTATAATGTTTCCAACTGACCTAACACAGAAAGGGAGTGAGTTCCAAAGAGTTGGTGCAGCAAACGAGAACAGCCTATTTCCTATACACATACACACATTACGTATCTAAAATACAATATGTTTTTCCGACACGTTTTACTTCACTTCCTTATACACAGTAATTACATAAGTTCTCACGGCCGTACCTGGAAGTTTTGTATTCATATCTGCCCAATTGGCCATCAGTGGTGCGTGTCACGCATTCGCGGCTACCGTCACAGCTCACGAAGACTTGAGTGTGCATGCGTCGTCACGCGGAATACGTGTACAGACGTCGTAGCTCAGACAACGGACTGAAGGCACGGCCAAGAATTTCGCCGCGTAGCGCTGTGTCGGTCGCCAGAAATGTGGTCTCGGACAGCCCACGACATCAGGTCTACATTACAGAGCGCTGACGGCTCGATCGATTTCGTGTAAATCACCGAGCCCGTCTCTGGAGACCGTCACTAGAGGCAAGCCTGCCGCAGACACGCCTCGTTTCTTGGCTGTTTCCAGTGATGTCGTTGTTTGCGTTGTGTTGACATGGTCATTATATAAACGGCGCAATAAACAGAATGACCACTGCTGAGATGGCACGTGACGATCATAAAACAGTTCCCAGAGGAGGACGTAACAACAATACGCTATGGCAGCGAGTTTAGTGTGTGTGTGTGTGTGTGTGTGTGTGTGTGTGTGTGTGTGTGTGTGTGTGTGTGTGTGTGTGTGTGTGTGTGTGTGTGTGTGTGTGTGTGTGTGTGTGTGTGTGTGTGTGTGTGTCTTTTGAGATGATTTTTGGGGCATATGGAACCAAAGACTCGAATCAGCTCTAGCCAATTCCAGGCTACAATTATTGAATATAAGAAGGGCGATGACAGAAAACGTAGAGGAGGCACTGCGCACATTAAAAGGAAGGATACCGCGCGGCGCCGATAACCTTCCAGCAGAGCGACCCTGAAACGATAAAGGTCCATACAACATTGTGCCAGACGATTTGAAAATAAAGGAATGCCGTCGAGAATGGACTCAATCCATGATTATTCCATTCCCCCAAAAGTTAAATATACGACTATGCAAAAATACAGAATCATCAGCCTCATCAGCCATCCTAGGAAAATCATGCTACGAGACATCATGAACAAGTTCAAAGGAAAAGCAGAACAAATACTGTCTGAACATGAAGCATGATTTAGGGCTGGGAGACGCACCGATGAGCAAATCTTCAATGTAAGACTGGCCGTAGAAATATATCTGCTTCATCAAAGATGGCATTTGACCGTATCTGACATGAAGGCTTACAGCAAGTCATAAGAAGCTACGATTTCGAAAAAGATCTTGCATAAGTCATACAGGCATTGTATGTCCACTCAAGCAGTGTTTAGGAGTTCATCAAGGGTGCCCACTCTTGCCTGTTCTCGTTAACACATTCCTCGAGAACATCATGCAGGAGACCCTCCTAGACCTCATAAGTCATAAGTCATATAGGCATTGTATATCAACTCAAGCAGTGTTTAGGAGTTCATCAAGGGTGCCCAATCTTGCCTGTTCTCGGTAACACATTCCTCGAGAACATCATGCAGGAGACCCTCCGAGACCTCAACGCCACAAAATCTACTGGTGGAAGGCCGATTTATAATTGGCGACGATATCGACCTGAAGACCTCATGGTGGCAGCGAGAATGAATTGAAGGACCTCACCACCAGACTGGAAGAAAAGGCAAGAGCATTTACGATGGAAGTCAGGTACGATTAAAAACCGATTCATTCAAATACCGTGGGTGCACTATAAGCAAAGACATCAACAACAGAAATCAAAACAAGGATCGCTATAGCCATGTTTGCTATTTTAAAACTAAGCATCATCTGGGAGAGCAGAGACTCTTCAAAATCAATCTTAAACTCTACAGACCACTCGCAGTATCCATCCTCCTCTACGAATGCAGGAGCAACAGAAACACTAATGCGAGTACAATTATTTGAATGTTTCAGGAGACTCCTCTTCATCTCTTACATAAAACCAACGAAAATATGAGACAACAAGTGGACTCCGTCACTAGTAAAAGAGTTCATGTCAAGCGGTGAAACGACGCAAGCTCTCCTGGCTTGGCCACATCACTCGACACAACACCATCTCCAAACCCATCCTGCAAGACACCATGGAAGGCAAGAGGAAAACCGGGGCCGATAGAAGACAAACTGGCTGCACAACATAAAGAAATGAACAAATCTAAACCTATCGATCCTGCTATGCACAGCAGACGACCGACCTTGCTAGCGTAGACTCTCCGTAAAAATGCGAATGTCCGGTCAAGGGATGAAGTGGAGTGACCACAATTCAAGAACCCTGGTTTGGGTTTGTTTGACAGAATTGTCGACATGAGTTGATATTTTATGGCCTAGATTATTGTGATCAACGTTTCCACAGAGCCACATAGAACAGTTTTCAAAAGTATCCTTAAAGCATCGTCTTATGACCGTAGTCACTAACGATTGAAACAGAACTCGCCACAGTCGATAGCAGGGAAGTTTAGAGCAAGGAAGTCGCATCGTTCACTACGTTCAACATTCGATACGTTCGTTCTTTCGTTATTGGATAGGGCCCATAGCGATCGCGACCGTTGTGTGACAAGTTGCTGTAACGTTCTTGTTAGTGTTATCCAGGAATTGTGTGTCGACGAGTAGTTCATCGTCACCTGCGAAAAGCCGCATGTCTGGCCGGTCGCCAACGTACATCTCAACGTTGTACAATAACGTTGCTCATATAGTCGCCTGGCTGGCCGGTCGCCGACTTACTTCGTAACGTTGTACGATAACGTTGCTCGTATAGTCGCATGACTGGCCGGTCGCCGACGTACTTCGTAACGTTGTACGATAACGTTGTTCATATAGTCGCCTGACTGGCCGGTCGGCGACATACTTCGTAACGTTGTACGATAACGTTGCTCATATAGTCGCATGACTGGCCGGTCGCCGACGTACCTCGCAACGTTGGACACTAACGTTGTCCATATAACTTATCCGTTTGCCGAGTACAGAAGACGGACGACATACACAGATTCCGATGTGAGATTGACAACCGTCGATTTATTGATGCGTGTTGTGAAACCCAACGAAACCGAGCTGAGAAGACCGAGTGTTTACAATTGGCACCAGTTACTTATTAACGTTATATTATGCAATATTGACATTTCGTTTTGTACGAGCATTGTCATTTTGTATTTTTCCCGCGGATACAATGATTTGGTTAAACAGTTGTGTCTTTAATCTCCAAACAGCTTCTCCTAGCGTGCCTATAAGTATCTAACCGTTGCTGTAACAGCAAATGCGTAAAATATCATACATTGACATTGTCCCTAGACAAGGTCTACTCATCGGTTTTCTTTTTTCAGATGACATGTACTATGTTACAAGATAACAGTAATTGTGTCCGAACAATACTAGCATGAAGCAGCGTTTCTGTCAACTGTCTGGTTGATGTGTGTTATCAATCCCTTATTAATTTAGTAAATATTTCATTATTCCAAATATCATTGACATCAATACCTATTGTAAATATACTTTAAGACAAGCATTCCTTTTTATTTCGCTCGGTAACATTCATGTGTGTCGTGTACAAAAGAACGCTCAGTTGAACACGATTTTAATCACTCGACGCAGTGTAAAACGATCAACCGCAGTAAATAGTTATCAGTGTTTACGTTGAGCATCGCGACAGCCGAGAAAGGTTACCTAGCAGTGGGGCGTGGGCGCATACAATGTATAGGCGTACCGGTTACAACGCCTTTAACTATTAGCCTGGCATATCAGCAGACACATCCCTTCGCACACGTAACTAAATAAAGCTATGTTATTTGGAGACTTAGCCATATTAGTGTCTCCATTCGTAGATGGAACACTCTACGCGCGATGGATTGTTGGAACCGTGGGATGGATTATTTGAAGGTGGTTGAAAGACTGAATGGATCATATTGTGCAGATATTAAGAAACAGCTACGCGATCTGGTCCGTTACCTTTCACAACATTACCCAAACTACGCAAAATCGCCTCGAAAATAGTTCGTACGAGAAACGTAAAACGTACCGTTATATGCGTACATTTTGTCAGCCATATTTACATAAATGTATGTCTTTGTAAGTCTACAATTATGTATATGCGGACGTATACTTTGATTGGCAGGTATAAGGGTTGTAGAATGAATACTTGTCGACAGCCGACGCGACGCTGTGTCACGTATCGGTGACATATGACAAGCACTTGTTTCTGTCAGGCCCGTGCCAGCTATCGCGACGGCCCGGCGTCGTTGATTTAACTGACAGCACG
>BSQZ01000046.1:2412500-2415000 GCA_033239005.1 Lamellibrachia satsuma | reverse complement strand
AGATTATTTATGAAACCAGGAGCACTTGCATTTGCATTAGAATAGACACATACACCAATTCAAACATTATTGAATAATGACAAATCGGGTAATTTACCCAAAATGGAAAATGAATTTGTGAAAATTGCCATAACAGGAAGTAAAATGTTCCCTAGCAGGTGGCAAAGCGACATCATCGTATTTATACTCTGAAGCTCGTTTTGGAGGGTTTATCCAAGAAACCCAAATTACCAAAACTGCTTGTACCAGTTCAAACACAACTATTCAATGAAAGGTAATGAACAATTTATTATGCAAGCGAAGGTAACAACGTATGACCAGCTGCCTTGAATTGAACATAACCATGTAAACGGATGGGTAACCCCATAAACATATATTCGCGACTAAAGACTGCTGGCGTAGACTACGTGCTGCGAAATGAAGATCATATATCAACGTAGTACATACATCTAAAACTACTGCACTATAACATATAAAGTTCGCTAGCTAAAACGTTACACATAAATGTGGAGACATGCACAGTGGAACTCGTGAGATATGTCAACAGACATGTGTCAAAAATTGCGGTTGTCAGCTTCAACATCTGTCTAGAATCAGTTCTTTTCAAGAGACAGTTCTTGATAGATGCTTCACTCGGATAGCTCGAAGCACAATGGAAGTATTAGTGTGCACCATAGTCTGCGGCAATACCTGCTTTGTAGAATGTTTGTTGGCGTCCAGCATAGTCTGGATACGGCAGTTTATAGTGTGTGTTAAAATAATCGGGGTGGTACAACATAACTGAGTATGGCAGTAGCGGCTGGGGTTTGATGATACCAGTGTGTCGTCTGACGGCGGCAGGTGTATCGCTCTCTTGCCATGCCGGCTCAGCGTCTCTTCTGCCATCGAGTGAGATCATTCTGTAGTAGTCGGCCACGCAACGGTACGCAGCGCTAGTGTAGGCGTCATCCTCGGGCGTGGCTCGCGACTCTTTCTTCAGGAGGTTGTCGATCGTGAACGAACTGGAGAACTTCTGCTGGCGTCCGACGGGCTGCTCATCGTGTTCGCCCGAGTGGTTGTAGCGGTCGGCGAGTGGAGACGACGGCTGCGACATGGGCGATCGCGGACAGTCGCTGTCGTCGGCCGAGTCCGATCGGCGAAGGAGCCGTCTCCGACGGCGACGGAACACCCCATCGGCAAACGTGTACTCACTCGACGGGTTGATGGTCCAGTAGTTGTCCTTGCCCCAAGGCCGTGCTGGGTCTCGCAGCACCTTCGTGAAGCACTCGTTCAGCGAAAGGTTGTGTCGTATCGAGTTGCGCCAGCCCGTGTAGTCACCGTTAAAGAAGTCGAACCTCTTCCGCAGATACTCGTTGATTTCGGACAGCGTCAATTTCTTGGTCGGCGAGTCCTGGATCGCCATGGCGATGAGGGCGATGTACGAATATGGAGGCTTCGGATGCCGCTGGTACTGCTTCGCCTTGCGAGGTTTCGCCGGGTGGTAGTCATCGCGTCTAGGCGAAATCTCGTCTCTCGAGCAACTGTCATTGCGGTAGCTGTGATTTCCGCAGAGAATCGTCTCTCCCGTCATGCTGAATGTGAAGCACACGCCAACAACCGTCCTTATATGCCCCCGACACTTGTACATGTGGTGACGTACGGGGGGTGGGTTGAGAGTGAGTTTATTGAGGAGGGAGGGAGGGACACGCGCAAACAGGCTCGAGTGCACGTGCCAAGTAGTCGTCGTCCGCTTTACCTGTCTTGTCTGGTTGTGCATCTAATTATTACCTCTCAAGTATGGACCACTTATCCAGTAGCCACCAGTCGCTTTCATAAACACGAAGTATGTAGAACAAAGCAAGCTACGGACGAATTCATCATCATCATCTTCCAAAGCGAAGCAAAGTCTTCTGATATTTACACGTCAATGTTGCAAGCCTCATATTTTGTCTTAAAGTCATTAAATTGTTCTTATTTTATAAAGACATGCATCATAATGTTGCTGTCAATTAACTAGCTACTGAACGAAATTAGGCAAACATGCTTAGTTTATTCATAACATTAAACAAGTCACATTTATTCTCGCCTTCCTCGCTTGAGTCCAACTCAGCACGCACGCGTTGGAAGGCAGGGACAGCGGTTGAGAACGAAAATGGAAGAAAACAGTCCCAGTTGTATTTCCAATCCGAATCAACGGACTATTCAGTACAGTTTCTACACCTCACATATCACCGTGTTCGTACATTAAGACATTATTACAATATTTCTGAAGTTCTGCAATTCGTTGCCTGTTTTGTTAAATTTTATAAAGCATTTGACCATGCGGTGCAAAATGGCAGCACCTGCACCTGCGCCTGCAAAACCGAGCAACCATTTGCTCACCAACTGCGAGAACACGTACTTAAAGTCACGCGCATGCATGCCAAGCTGAGCATATGAATTAACTAGTGTATGTTTCGATATTCATATACATTTGTATAAACATATACATTTGAAGATGAGTGGCTAAGCCAGTGAGGTC
>BSQZ01000046.1:2275000-2410000 GCA_033239005.1 Lamellibrachia satsuma | reverse complement strand
GGCAACACCCAGTCCTGATACTTGACACTTACATTAACACTTTGATGGGTGTGAAGGTTGTTAGCAACAGTTATTGCAACATACATGTATAATCATAATTGAGTAAGTTGCTGAGTAAATATCTGAGAGAGTGTGGTCAGCTGTATAGGGGTAAAAGATAAACACTCATGTTTGAAATAACACATTACGCGTATATATATATATATATATATATATATATATATATATATATATATATATATATATATATATATATATATATATATATATATATATATATATATATGCAAACATATGATACGTTAATCTGTGATTTTAATTCATTCTGAATAAACTGAAATCACAGGTATATAATCTGTATATATATATATATATATAATATATATATATATTATATATATATAAATATACAGGTATATATATATATATATATATATATATATATATATATATATATATATATATATATATATATATATATATATATATATATCACTAACATGCGGGATACTGCTATTAGAACTCCTAGCTCAAATTTTATTTAGTGCATGGTACGGCAATAATGAATGGTAAAAATTCATTAGTAGTGGTTTACGTATTGGCCTAGTTATCAGGATGTCTATGCAACTTGCAGATACTTCAAACTTTCCTTCCTGCTATAATGCGCATGATATCACAAAAACACTTGTCACCATAGTCTACTTACTTATCCTCGTCGCATGTTGGTGCATAAGCCACTTAGTAACTTCCGCTATTTCGCACGATCTCTAGCTGTGTTTTCTACCATCTTCCAAGAACTCCATCCTAGTTGGTTTCTCTCTACAGTCCTTCGCCATGTTGATTTTGACAATAGTGTAACAGTGATAATTCCAAATGAAACTATTATCATGGTTCGAAATGACCGCTGACTTGACACTTAATAAGTGTAACTAAATTAAACATAGTCACGGTGCCAGCGTTTGCACAATCAGTAGATCATTTGTACCATTCATATGTCTTCCTCTGTGAGAATGATATGCAATCTACACTATTCCTTCCCTAACGTTAGTTCGTGTCCTCTAATTCGGCTTACGTCTTTAAGTGAGCACAAGATGTTTCTATCAATATTTTAATGACCTTTCAATAACTGAGATACTTGTATTGATTTCCTCTTAACATCATTGATTCTAAATAAAAAGTCATTTATCCATGACAATAATATGTGCATTTATACAGGCCTTGTCTACAGTCGAAATATAAATACTAGTGATTCGTTGTATTTATTGTAATGCCGCGCATAAGCCTTGCTAGACTGTGTAAGCCGAATCGTACAGTGCACAAAGTGTAAGATCGTTAGATTAGTTTCATGTCGGAGATTTTTAAATGCCTCAACGCAGATCATTGTCTGCAGCCATATCACTTCTGGCGTCATCGAAATGTCATCTCCAGGCGTCGTGCCACCCGCCGAGTGATGTCCTCAAGAATGACAGAGAACACCGCTCGAATATACAACTTACAATTACTTAAGAAGACACCTGCAAGAGTTACCCCCATTGTGCAAACATTTATCAGTTTGGCATATTATGGAAAAAATATGTTGGTTTTGTAAGATATAGATTTGGTAAAGACTTCCTGTTGTTAAATCAACCAAAATGTTCTGTCACACTGATTTAACAAGATTTAACAAGATTACCATCCAAGCACGGCCTGCATATGGATTGTTCCTTTTCGTCTAAGTGAAGAGTACTATGATCGACGAGATTATCAACATTTTAGAAGGAAGTTGATCACCGTACAAGTACACGAGGTGATCACTGTACAGGTACACGAGGTGATCACCGTACAAATATACGAGGTCATCACCGTACAAGTACACGTGGTGATCACCGTACAAGTACACGAGGTGATCACCGTACAAGTACACGAGGTGATCACCGTACAAGTACACGAGGTGATCACCGTACAAGTACACGAGATGATCACCGTACAAGTACACGAGGTGATCACCGTATAAGTACACGAGGTGATCACCGTACAAGTACACGAGGTGATCATCGTACAAATACACGAGGTGATCACCGCACAAGTACACGAGGTGATCATCGTACAAGTACACGAGGTGATAGAGGAGAGACGTGTCTTTATAACGCGTATGGGAGAGAGCTGTTCGGAGAGAACTCGCATTTGAGGCTGATGGGTCACATCTTTCTGGCAAGGTATTATAAGTTTTCTTACTTCAATATTTCTCCTTTCGTGCATTTCACCGATATTCTTTGTATACTTAATATGTACATCCTATGTGTTTGATATGTTTGAATAAACGTTTTTGGTTTGATTTGATTTACTACAATTCTTGGGGACGGGTTTATACGCGCTGTTGATGATAACACTGATGGCATTACTTATTTAAACTAGATTGAGATGTGGAAGATTTCAAAAGGAAAGAACAAAGACGACGACAAGAAAAAATACACAAATGTATGTTTGGAGCTGGACTAAAATGTGTATGAAGCATGGCACAAACAAAAGGCAAGTTAAACATCATCGTAGAGGATGTTCATAATAACACAATAACTGTTACTGAAAAATACGTTAATAGAGACATCAATTATTCCGAATTGTAACTCACAACTGTAAAATGTTTAAGAATGGCAATCTCAAAGAATGTATTCAGGTTTATGAATTAACTGTAAAAGTGATAATGGGTTAATTAATACATATTAGATAAAGTAAAGGAAACTGTCCAGGAAGAATCAATGTGTTCAACGAGAAAACAACATTAAAAAAAACTGACATGCAAAGTAAGAAGTTAACGCAAAATAAAAAGAACAACGAAACCTAAATATGTTCGAAATACTAACATTAAAAGGAAACGTGTGAGCTAATACAAAAAACATGAATACATGTATAAGGAATAAAAAGAAACTTCGAGATGAGATCGAACTACACGAAGACAGTGCTCGGATGAGCATTACACAAGACAATTAAGAGGAATAAAGATAATAACTCACCTGGAGTTGACGAGACACCACCAAAACTGCTTAAGAAAATTGTACAGCAAATTAGTACACCACTTGCAAAAGTGTTTAACTTGCAAAAGTGTTTAACATGTCACTAGAAGAGGAAATAGTTCCTTCAGAATGGTAAGAAGCAAACATTACGCCGTTATCTTAGAAGTGATCGAGGAACAAGTCAGAAAATTACAGACCAGTGAGTTTAAAATCAGTTATATTCAAATTATTAGAAACGTTAATTAGAGACCACAAAAAGTCATTATAAATTAATAAATACATCCCTACATGGGTCCCTAAAAGCAAGATTTACTCTTTTATGTTTTTTTTGACGAAATTACAAAGTTGGTAGATAATGCGTCACAAGTGGATGTTGTCTACTTAGATTTTCATAAAGATTTCGATAAAGTGCCATATCAAAGATTATTACTTAAACTAAAAGCCAACGATGCAGGTAATGGCGCAATCAATTGGATAAAAAAATGTCTTACAGACATAAGACAGAGAGTAATAGTAGATGGTGAGATTTGAAACTGGAAATCTGTTTTGAGAGGGGTACCACAGGGATCAGTAGGACCTATACTAATTTTAATATATTTAAATAATTTGGAAGATGACATATCTAGTAAAGTAGTACAATTTTAAATTTGCAGATGACACAAAGTATTCAGAAAGGTAAAAATTATACAAATAAACACAGTTTACAGGATGATCAAGACAAATTGGTTAAATGGTCTGAAAAATGACAAATGTTATTCAGTTTTGGGAAATGTAAATGCACACACATAGGACATGGAAACATGGACACAGAATGTAAAATGGGGGATGCTCTACTAGGAAAAACCACAAAGGAAAAGACATTAGGAGCAACGTTTAGTGCTGACATGAAAGCTTCAGAGCAATGAGGGATTGCTGCTTCAAAAAGTAATAAACTCTACGGCTAATTAGGAGAACTATCACATATAAGGATAACAGCTTATTGTACCCCTGTACAAAGCGATAATTAGGCCGCATTTGGAATATTGTATTCAAGCACGGAGGCCGTATCGTAAAAAGGACACAGATAAGCTAGAAAAAAATAAAACGAAGAGCAACTAAGATGATTCCAGAATTGAGAGACCTTAGTTATAAAAGCCTCTTATTAGAATGTGATTTGACAACACTAGAGACCAGATGAATAAGAGGAGACCAAATAGAAGTGTTTAAAATAGTGAACGATTATGAGGATGTTGATAGGAAGACGTTCTTCAAACTTAAAGAAAGCAGTAGAACCAGAGGACACAAAGCAGCATAATAAGCCAACGATTTCTTGTCCGTCTGCCATCCGCGTAAGATCCGAGTAAATTAACCCTGAACGCTGTATTACTTAGCGTATGTGTAACAACGATTATTCTATGTACATAATTGAAGTTGATAACATTGACCTATACACTTTATCCTCAAGGCCATGTTCTTATTCAAGGATTGCGAAATATATATATATATATATATATATATATATATATATATATATATATATATATATATATATATATATATATATATATATATATATATATATATATATATATATATATATATATATATATATATATATATATAGAGAGAGAGAGAGAGAGAGAGAGAGAGAGAGAGATTTATAGTAATACAACACTAGTCCCAATATTTCCAATATGTTTAGAAATGTGTGTATGTTGTTGTGTGCTATGTCAACTATTTAAATTAAACCTTACACAAAATATTACATAATGACGGACACTTAATACGCCATGACAACGTTATTACTTATAACATAAATTATTTACATTTGACACCGTAATCAGATATCTAGACTTCATGCGATGACATACCTGTTCATTCCAATACCATCTAAACTCCTTTAGGAAGTATTCAACCATGCTGCAATTCATGCGCGAAATTTATTCGTTCAAATAATCCAGCCTTTAACCATGTGTTCACTTATACAGCAGCTGAAGGACATCGAGAACCGTGTATTGAACGAATCCCCCACGTTTTATATGACAGCAACATTATTCGAACGCCCTACTAGAGACACCAACGCTCTACCACACTACTACTGCGCCCCGCGATATTATATAAACATATATTGTATGAATATATATGAATTGTACGAATATGTAAACTTGGATGGTTCGTATATATGAAATTCTACCTCTCACAAAGTATATTATTATTCTTATTGTAAAAATAAAAATCGAGGCTAAACTATTTGCCCGCTATTGGCTCATGCAGTTATATGTCATTGTTGTCCGTGTCACCTTTGGCGTCGTCGACGTGTCATTCCCAAGCACCGGACTCCCGTCTCTCGCAGTGGCAAGAATCGAGTAGACATCCTCGAAAATGACAGAGAACATCGCTCGAGTATACAACTTATGTTTACTTACGACGACATTCGCAAGAGGAGTTACCCTCATTGTGCAAACAATCACCCGGTTAAACACTCGAGGGGAACCTGTTTGTTTTTGCGGGAGATTGGCTAGGTACGGCCTACATCATGTGGTGCTTGTGCCATCTCAAACCATGTGTGAAATCCCGAACGTTGTATCGATCGGTGCACTAGGACATTTGTCTATAACGACGTTTCTGCTTAAATATCGACGATAGTTATATGTTTTATCTTAATTGTTGCGCAACAAATCTAGTACTATTGACGAGAATCAGACTGTGTGTGTGATCTCGTCTCTACTCCAAGTTATTATAGGGATATGTATTCGTACGTCCACAAAATGTTCATAACAGCAGAACAATTTAAAACTGTTGGGCTCTCGATAAGCCAATGGCTTCCTTGGCCACACGCATCTGGACCTTGTTAGTCTTCGTTCGCATAATAGTTAGATAGTTAATTCGGATGGGAATGACCACGAGTAAAGCTGGGCGAAACGACGATCGAACGATCGTTGATAAAACAATGATTCTGTGTTTCGGAAGAGACACTTAACGCCTTTGGTTCATCCTGCCTGGTGCCTATGCCAGGGGAACTAAAAGATCCCATCCAGAGAAATGTAAAAAATATGTCGTGGACTCACAATAGAGAAGGAAAACTTTTAAGATATACCACTCCTATGCTAGCATCGCTGTTTGGAGTTAAATGTCATAAGTCATAAGAACTGTAAGGAATACATTTCGTACTTTTGGATTGGTAGATTTTCCCATGTTTTACTGAAGTACTGAGATCTTATCGCAAAAACACTGTGCTGTGCCGGCTTCCTGCAGCATTTCAACACGACTTACTCGTTATTGTAAATGTCGGCGTTTTGGTGTCGATAATAAATTAAATGCAACAAGGATCTCCATACAGGTCAAGGCCTGCCCAGGTGGCTCAGACTCCCGGCCTTCGACCTTTGGATCAGAGAGCATTTCCTGGGTGTTCAAATAAAACGAGAATAGATAGCGTCAAGAGAAGTATCGTCTCGGAAAGAGGTGACAATTATCTCCGCTATCGTGTAGAGTCGGTCCCTGCCTTACAATCCATTATTCCATCTCGACACGGTCAACGGATATTACACGCAGCGCACACAGGTCGTTGATGGTTTCAAGGATATATTGCTGTTTGCGCATGAAATGCATGAACAATAATTTATTTACGGTACGCCCGGCAGCCAAGTCTTGCCCATTCAGATTTGTGATTAGTTATCTTGGCCAGCGCCAGGCGTTCATTCATGAATTCGACGGCGGTCAGTCCGGATCGAGTGTTGTGTACATTATATAATTCTACGCAAGTTGATTCAGGTATCGTACTGCTGAGAACCACGCGTGTCAACAACCCCGTTGAGGGTTTGGAGAAGCGTCGCTGTGACCCGAATCCTCTCAGTCCCACTTGAGGTCCTGTTTGACTTTCCATGGCCCTTCAACCGCGTGTCACAATCGAGGCGAATTTAATTGATCGAGTGTGCTTAACTTGTAACTCGATAGATGTGTTTACAGGCTGCGCAGTAATTGCTTTAGTTCAGAATGTCACTCACTCGATGAGTGCGTTGCACTTCTACGTAGTTTACCCCCACCGAGTAGCTCTCGTGTTGCGAACAACAAGTGCCGATATTTATGACGATTCCTTTTGTTTGCACCCGCTATCTTCCACCTTGAACATGTCAAGGTCAATGCTGCTAAGTTTTTTACTCAGCCGGCGGTTGGACCACTCCCTTCACGAACTACCTGCATTTGATGAAGGATCTTTTTAATCCGACGAATCCAGTTTCGCTATAATGTTATCAAAGGTCGTTGAAACATCAACCTGGATAATACTACACCTTTAAAGAACATCATTAAATTAAATTAAAATAGAATAAAATACACCAAGACGTTGGTTGGAAAGTCGACACACAAATGGAAGTTAGGTAAAGTGACATGTGAAGGGAATTACGACAGCCAGTCTGACATGATGTTTTGTGGTGTCCCGTCAAGTCATATCTACGATTTCTATTGATAGCCATGATGAGCTCTCCAACCAATCATGTTTCTTGTTATTTCTTTCTTTGTTGTATCCCTTATCTCATCCATCTAATGTATGGTCTTCCGCTTGCCTTCAATCATTCCAATCATTCCAATAATGTAATATCGCCGTTTCCAACATGTCGCTTTCTACGTGCACGATGTGGCCGAAATACGACAGCTTCTGTGTTGCGATTAATGTGTAAAGTGGGGGTTGGGGGGGTTGATATCTTGTTTGTTCACTTGGCGGTCCATGATATTCGTAGCATCCTCCTCCAGCACCACATTTGACTCTCACATCCACACATTACTACAAGGAAAAGTAATTTCTTCGTTGCTATTGTTATATCCTTATCCTTCCAGATATTTCCCAAGTTCGCCATTGCCATTTCTCATCATAATCACCAGAACTGTCGATTTGCGAGAACAAGAAAATGCAGCTATTCCCTACTTCTACAAAATCATCGTCTCCCAGTTTGAACTCTTCCATGTTCTTGTTGGCCATCACTAGTCTTTTTTATATAAAAAATTGGTCAGCCTGTTCATTTTCTTTTTTGTTGTCTGCAATCAATGTGGTGTCGTCAGCATATCGAAGGTTGCTGCTGTATCTTCCACCAATCCCGATGCCTGTCATTGAGTATAATTCTGCTCTGATCATTGGGACCTCAGTGGTTGAAGAGATATGGGGAGAATATACCACCCTCTCAGACGCATTTGCCAATACCAAGCCATTCCGTTTGGTCATGTTCTGTCGTCACTCTGGCATATCTTGCATAAGGCGGATGAGACGTTCCGGCATTCTGACATTATTCGTTATTATTCATTATTTTAAGGATGCACATAATCTGCAAATGTCACCGACACCGCGTTGGCGCCACCAAAGGTTACACTATACATAATCATATACATGTATATTATAATCTATATGATTCATTTCGCATGTCTTTAAATAGTAATCAGCATAGGCGCTTCGCCAGTAACTGGTCTGAAATAGCATGAAAACACTCGAGACAATCCAAACGATAAGCATTTATATTCTACTTTACACTTGTATAGTTACATAAACTCCACCTGATAAGACGTAGCAGTGAATCAGCGTGCCAAGATTTCTCTGCAAACTGCTTGTCGGCTAAGCTATCTTTCACCGTCCCGGGTGATGTGTGAATCGCATTACGTGTGTTTGTTGCTCCTGGAAACTACGACCATCTCACCAGAACACATTTATAGTGGGCCTTCTAACTTGGGAAGATATGAACTTGACAACTGAGACCAGATGCTACGAGTGGTCGTATTGATGCTATCGTAAATGCCACATTTAGTCTCCCAAGAACGGAAGAGGACACAGATGACCTTTAACCTTTACTCGCAACTCGGTCTGAATGAAACTTGAACAACACTTTCTTATAGCTTGCTCTTGTTTGATATTAGTAGCATCTTAAGTAACACTCGATCAATCAAAGAGGTCGTGGTGCCTATTTATAATTGTTTTGTTTGACATGGCATCGACATTAATGATTACATAATGATGGTGAATGGGCACATTGCCCGTTGACAGCTTGTGTGCAACAATATTCACTGCAACATTACAAAACAACGATATTTCTAAATTCACCGTAAACAAATAATCCACAGACAGTACTGCTGCCACAAATCGGCAAAACAAATTTGGCCAAACGTATTTATTACATGACATATCATCAACTTCTTCGTCGTTAATCCACCCAAGCGTGTTCGTGGGGGACGAAAGGGTGAGCGGTGGGAAGGGTGGAAGGAGGGAGAGACGGAGGAGTATATTCTTTGCATACTAATTCATGTCAAAACGTTAGTTGAGAGAGAAAGCCGATGAGTCAAATAGGGAGGTTTGACGCGGGGGATCATCCGATGACACGGCAGCCATGTTCCATGTTTGACATATCACGTTTCAGCGCAATCTGTCGCCACCCGCGTTTTTCGGAACCCTTAGGGCCTAGATCATACACATGTGCACATAATGTTAACGGGAAGTTCTTAGTCATTACCACGTCACCTCCGGGATGAAAAGATCATATGTAAACATAAACATTAACGCTAATGTCTGTGTCATCGTCATGTAGGTGGTCGATCGTGAAACTTAATTCGATTGCGCAGATTGTGATGACTGATTCTGTAGTAATTCTCAATTTCCGCAAAGGACATGTTAATGTATTGGAGAACATTTAAAACCTGTCTCAATGCTTGCAATTTTCTACCGAATCGATACGTCATTTACGATTATGTCGGAGAGATGCGCCACGTGGCGATAATGGGGGTCGATATGTGTCGGGACAAGTCGGACGTAATTTATACGGCTTCAAGTAGCGACCGAAGAGCCCACTCCCTTCTGTTTGTCGTCAACGACGCTACCAGTCCGACAGGAATGCTCGCGGGCTGACACGTCTATAGGGTACATATATAGATGCTACAACTTCCGACGTATATTTTGATATCTTATATTCCAGTTATTTTCCAGGATATTCTTCAATAAGGCCACTGCTATTTTTTTTATTGAAATGAAAACTGCGCGACAAAAGTGTGTGTGTGTGTGTGTGTGTGCGTGCGTGCGGTCGTGCGTGCGTGTGTGCGTGCGTGCGTGTGCATGTGTTTGTATATATGTGTGTGTGTGTGTGTGTGTGTGTGTGTGTGTGTGTGTGTGTGTGTGTGTGTGTGTGTGTGTGTGTGTGTGTGTGTGTGTGTGTGTGTGTGTATATATGTATGTATATAATGTTTATATGTATGTATGTACGTATGTATGTATGTATATATGTATATATATACATATATATATATATATATATATATATATATATATATATATATATATATATATACATATATATATATATATATATATATATATATATATATATATATATATATATATATATATATATATATATATATATATATATATATATATATATATATATATATATATAGTCAGAACACGTAATTAATAAATTTCGATGCAAATCACCATTACCATTAATACACACTTTACACCTGGCCGTAAGACTAACTCTTCAGTTGTTTACTACATATATCTATGCGTAATGCAAGTAGGTGTTTGACTTTCGGGCCCAACAAGTGGAGAATCTACATACTGCTAATACACACTTTATATAACGCCTGCTTAAGTTGTGAACTTTGTAAACACGGCATAACAGAAATAGCTAGAAAGACGGTATATATACATGCACGCACGCACGCACGCACGCACACATATGCCAATCCTCTGGGGATTCGAACGAAACCCCTTTTTGAGAGAATTCTTGAAAGCATACAGAGGAGAACAACTAAAATTATTCCAGAACTGAAATGAGAGACGTTAGTTATGAAGAACGCCTGAAAGAAAATGTTTAGATATTGAATGGGTAATGTAAAATTAGTAAAGGATCAGTGTATATTGGATATCAGGAAGCACTCATTCTCACAGAGGACAATAAATAAATGGGACAAATTGTCTACGGATGGTGTAACTGCCAGCAGCGTGAATATGTTTAAAAACAAGGTTGACACATATCTCAGGAGGGCGGGTTACACGTAAATGAACGTTGTTGGACTCTCGATAAGCCAATGGCTTCCTTGTCCACTTGCCATCTGGGCCTTTGGCTTGGATGGCAAACCTTGTTAAATCTTGTTAAACATAAAATCTAAAACGTCATATTCTAAGCAACGTTTTCCGAAACTTACACACAAATCCACATGCCAAACGCGTGTACCCCTCGTGTCACACTCATAGACACATTGCCATTTCGACAGTTGATGGAAGATGGAATGTTTATCCGACAACCCAAATCTGTCAGCGGATTTACTCAGACCACTTCTGGCCGATATTCCAGAGATAGGATTCAGCATTGCCTCGGCGGCGGACTCCATTAACCAAGACAGTATATGGTAAGCGGATTACGCACTCAATTATGGATGTTAATCCGCTATGAACACCAATCGATTTGTAATGCAATCTGAGCGGCCACGAAATGAGACCACTGTTAAAACACGACCCAGTTTGGAAGATGTCCCGCTCTATATCAATATATGTCTCTCCGTCGGCACGTAGTGCTGCTAAGGCAATTAGACAAACACAACCTTACAGCTATGCAATATTTATTAATAAAACGCCGACTATTATGCACTTATGAATATTTCATCTGCACCAGAGCAATCTGAAGAGTTGTTATGAAATAACTTCGGCTCTGGCATATCATTAAACGAATTCCAGAAATTACGATGACTTAACATATTTAAGCACAACTTTACCAATATGGCTACGTGATAGCACCACTAACTTTTTATGTGGATTCTGGTCGGTTTTTGTTGTGGTCTTTACACATTTCTGCCACTATTTGTCGAGTTAGACACGAACCTTATAACAACCTTAGTCAAACTGTCCTGTTTTGTTATAACAAGACATATGATTGGTAACACTACCCTTTTTGGCAGCTGTGCTTATGATGTTCTCAAAGCGATGTAGTGATGGGATTGTTTCATGCATGTATGGGACGGTATGGGACCCATCCACCGAAAAGTACAACAAAGCAGTTGAGAATTTCCAGAGACAAGCAGCCCGCTACGTAATGAATGACTACTGGCGACGCAGCATGCTTGAGAGTTTGGAATGGAAGTCACTAGAGCGAAGACGAGCTGATGCCAAGTTGGTGATGCTGTACCGCATCAACCACAAACTGGTGTGATGTGACAGCGAAGTCACTCGCCGCCGCACCAGCACGCACCAGAGGCAGCGCTTATCGCTTCTACCAGACTTTCACCCGCGTCGACGCTTACAAATACTAATTCTTCCCCAGCGCCGTCAGACTATGGAACAGGAGCACACAAGAATTAGTTAGCTAACCGTCAGTAGAAAGGCTTAGACAGTGCCTTCTCATCATGCCAACATAAAACAATTATATAGTCCTTATTATTATAAATAATCTAGTCCTACACGAATATATTTTGTTAAACTACGCAGACGCGCCATATTCTGACCAACACGGACCGGAACCAGAACTACTTCAACCGCCGCCACGCAGAAGTGATCACGGCTCGAAAATACTCTAGCCACATTTATATGTGGCTAACATAGAGTTCTGAGCTTAAATGGAAGAAGAAGTGTCCACGGTAAAGGCGGATACCTCGGGGTCCAACTGTGTCTTAACAGTGTACGTTGCAATGTTTGCAAACCATACTGCTTGCGAAATTAAACAACAACGTAACGAATAGAACTTATGTAGAGCATCGTGTCTTACGTTGAACGTTGAATCTTTGTCTGATTAGTCTCCAGAAAAAAACACGATCGTTCCTGATTACCAATAAATAAATAAATAATATAACCAATGTGCTGTTTAGCAAAAGAAAGTGGGCTGCATGGAAAACGTAAACGAGTAAAATTATGAAACAGTATATTCCTCTAATGGTATCTGACTTGACAGTTGATTAAATTGTCACTACATAATAAATCCATATGCTAGAAAACTTAGTGGATGTCCAAATGGCATAAGGATGTGGTTAACGACAATAATGACACCACCAGTGTAATTAACGTCACCACGTTTGAAATGTCAACACTAAAGACACCTGAGAGAATCTCGGTTGGGGGATGTCTTAATTAAAGGGCAGAGCGTTTATGACTTATGTTTCCATTACTTAAGCGCAACGTTATTTAATATATCATTTAGCAAGCCAGTGAATTAGTCGTAGATAACCCGCGTGGGCCTACTGTGCGCCTACATCTTCGAAACTATGATTGTTTACATACTACGTGATTATCTAAACATACAACATAAATGTGGAGTTTGTACTTTGTAGGCCAATGACGTAACGAACTTAGTGACGTATGGAAAACACAGTACTGTAAGTGCGAAAAAAAACGCTGATTAGGTTAACCAATACAATATCAAAATAATACGCCTTCTATAAGCCTTCATATTTGGACAATTGTTCGCTATCCACGGACAAATCCCTTAAATGATGATGGACAAATGGATATCATTGATTGTGGCTTTGTCGGTTGACGATGATGAAGATATCAGTTCTTCAAATGCAATTCAGTCTGGGTCAGATTGACCCGCCAGGATCGTCGTCATCAACATATCAGCACACAGCTGCCGCGGCAATCCCAACCTATAACGCGGCAGGCCATACGAGATCATTCCTACCGACGACAGACCGCCTCTGCAACGAACTACCGGAGTAAATGGTAGCCACCAGTCTTCCTTCCTATTTTGTATCAACATCCACTCCATACTTTACCGTGAACATAACAAAAGAACCCATTCGAGGAAGACGTCATAGATAATATTTGTGTCTTCATGGACTTGTCGTCAAATCATTATCATTGGTGTCACTTTCTTCTTCGATCTTTCCATCATCTTTGCCTGACAGACCAATGTGTGCTGCGTAACGAAATGTCACCTGGTGTACTTTCTTTTGCCAAACACTTAACTTGCGTCAGTGGCTTAACTTTACATGGTAACTCGCCTAGTGTTCCGCCCCATGACGCACTGTTATTTAGATGAAACAATCGTGTGTAGTTATTATTGTTTTGATCTGCTCATAATATAATACGTGTTGCATAGTTCAGTGAGCAAATGCAACAACATTGTAGGACACCACTAGAAAGACGTATAACCATAACATTTAAAACACGGTTTGACACGCACTCAGATCGATTATTTAGTTGTAGCTACTATTTTAAACACAATCTCTCATTCCAATGCTGGTTTCCATCCTCAAACACTGCTAACCATAAGAGAACATTTTTGGGACTGCCTGCCGTATCTGGAATTAACTCCCAGAAGAAATCTTTACATTCAGGGAGGGAGAACGTTTCAAAAAAGAAGTCACCACTTCCCTTGGTGCCTTGTGTCATGTTCGCACTCCGGAGTGGAGAGGTACATATGATCAGCCAATGAAGACGCTCACATGCAAACAAATGCATAAGTCTACAAATATATATATTTAATAATGTTCATACATATAACTGCAGGAGAAGTAAACAGGTAAACAAAACTATTGGATATATAAAAAGAAATGCATTATAGTGCAAATAAACAATCCTGAGAAATGTTCAACAGTTTGCCTTCATGTCGAGCATTTCATGAGTGCAACAATGCATTGCATAGCCCTTATATCATACAATCGCGGCAATACGACCCCCCCCATTGCCACCCATTTCATCATGTTAAAAACTTTGTACTAGGTAATAATATGTCAGCCCCTTTTTGTGTTAGCAATAACGTGAAATCACCAATATGCACTTGCAATCGTTATACAGCTGCATATTTAAAACCACCAGCTGTGTCAGTAGTAATATCGAAACGTTCAAGTCAACGCAATATAGAACTAATAACTCTGGCTTATTAATTTCAGTTTAACAATCCGGTTATTGGATGTTTATTATGGCGTATGCGTTGGCGAAAATTGAAAGAGCTAGTCCTGGCATCGACTGGTTTCTCCAGATTTTCATGCACTGCCAGTTTCTAGAGTGCTGTCAGTTTTACATGATAAATATGCGTTTTGTTACTACGCTATTCCGATTTTCATTGCCAGATCTCGCTCAGAGTGACACCCCGCACCCCGGAGCGGGTTAAGGTTACAAAGAGGCTTCTTTGTTGGTCGTGCCTGTGAATAGGTCAATACAATAGGCGTGGACTGTTGGACGGAAAAACACGACACAAGAAGGGATGGGCATCGAGCAAGAACTCACGATGAACGATGGGCCAGGTTAACAGCCGAGATGGCAGTGCCGACAGCGAGAACGAACAGCACATGACAGTACACAGAGGCGTCCATTGGGAGAGGCTTTTGGCGTTATTGGTTGTATTATGAGATGTTCGCGTAGAAGGCGATAATGACGAGACATTAGAGAAAGCACAATGTGCAGAACAGCTACAACAGACCACGTCATTAATCCCTGTCCACACCACGTCATTAATCCCTGTCCACACCACGGCGCTCCACACGGAGACACTCGCATCAATCGCGGAACTGGATCTGGAGTTCCGGGAATGGATGCTCGACGAAAGACTGCAGATATAGACTGAACACGAACGCGTGTCGTTTCTCACCACACCCAATACACCGTTGGAGGGCCCGCACTGTGCCACACTCCCCGTCATCTTTAGTATTGGCCAAGCGGGTAACATGCAATATATGGCAGCGACGCACGCCACTGAACACAGAAACGGCTATAACCGTAATAAACATTGCATTATTAGCAGTTATTGTAGGCAGTCGCAGACACACTTACAAGAAGACAAATATGACATGTAGAAAGAATTGGTCTTTGTAAATGCTATTGGAAATATTTCTTGGAACTACATAACCAAAACGCCTTTAATTAAAACATGTCTAATGCACCGACACAAATTAAGACCTCCACAGTTTGCCACGACATACGATTGACCGGTTTTGAACGAAAGTGCATCTTTTATTTTGAACGATTAATGTTTACATCGGTATCACAGATCTTTCATTTATTATGTAAATCTAGAGATTATTATGATAAGGATAAAGGTCTACATTCTTATCATAATAATCTAGAGATTTACATAAGTTTTAATAAACACGACACTCGAAGCGTGTAAGCACATCGAATCTACAACTTTAAATACACGCTTACGTCAATGTGCTTCTCGCGGCACATTGATGAAACGGATTACCGATGTATGTTAATCTATGAATACAGTTTATGCTATAAGCCTAATACCTCGGGCGTGTGCAGGATTTTTACCGATGTATGTTAATCTATGAATACAGTTTATGCTATAGGCCTAATACCTCGGGCGTGTGCAGGATTTATCTAGAGTGCGTCGCTGCATAACGTGAAACTATGTTTTCTAGGATTTCGCAGTTCCCATGCTAGGCATTCGACGGTCCGTCGTACATAAAACATGCGATATCTTTAATTTCATACATAGACATATAATTTCCCAGTGGGGGAGAATGGCGACTGACAATCGGACGACATCTGCACTATCTGAGATGGATCACCATGGAAACATTTCCCGGAACATTATTAGTCTGCACGAACTGCTGGCTACCTTGCCAATCACGACGGATGGGCGCTTGTTCTCAAAGCTCCACACCCACCCACCCACCCACCCACCACCCACCTCTGCCCCAGACTGCCATACCTCGCTCGCTTGGACGCCCCTCCAATAAAAGAAACCCCACCTTGTAAAATCTACTGTTTAGCATCAGATTATGATTAGCATATGTATACAAATCTTCCAGGAGCGGTTCTGTTAAATACTTAATAGTGCCTTGGATAGTGAGAGCATGTGGCAGGAAGTGGGAGGTTGGTCTTAAAATTGGTGAGAGGTGGACTTTCAAAAGCCCCCAAAACAGGTGGGAGATAGGAGGTTGTCCCCAAAAAGATGGGAGACGTGAGCTTGAGACTCCTGCTACATCTCTTCTTCGTCAGCCAACCCTGCGTTTCAGAAATAGCACGAACATGTGTATCCGTAAACTATCTAGAATGTTCTAGGTTGTGTGTGCCATCACAACCCCTCTACGACACGAACAGATGACCAGGGATGCTGGTTCTATACATATATATTAATGCTTCCTCAGCAGCCCAAGAGCACGTACCAAAGCACAGAGTAGAAATCATACATGTATCACGAGCACCGCTTGTTTCGTCGATCGATCACTATATCTGTAAATCCAACATGAGGAGACAAGAACCGAGCCGTGAACGACTAAATACGACATTTCTCGTTAATAACTGGATCGCAGAAATACAATTAACATTTTGCAAGAAGATGTAAAAGGTGGTATCACGAACTCACATTGATTTATCATTAGGGAGTCGCCCCGAGACAACTCCTGTTTCGCGGACCGTTATTTGGCAGACTCAAATACGACTCTGAAAGCTAGACTTGAGCATTGGGATTTACTTGGGACTTGCCAGCCAGACTTGAGAATTAAATGCGAGACATGTGCGTGCGTGCGTGCGTGCGTGCGTGCGTGCGTGCGTGCATACAGTAGTATGACTGTTATTTCTCCCCTGGGTTGATGGCTACCTGTATACAATGCAAACACTCGGCTGAAGCACTATTTTATTGATATATAATAAGATTTGAGATTTAACTTGCATCCTGGTGACTTGGGACTTGACTCACTGGTACTTGCCTTAGACTTGCATGCTGATGACTCGAAGAAATTTGTAAAAACCATTGCGAACAGCTCAATTGTTTGGTATATGTTTGTCTTGCACAATGGACTCCGCTTAACAGAATCACTCCAGGCCAAAGCAATTTGATTATGTTAAACGACCGATTCACCAAAGCGATGCATTTTAGTACAGCGGAAATAGGGAATGATTCAACAAAGCCAACAGGGTTGATTCTTCCCAAGTAGCTGACTGTGTTATCGGTTATTCTATTAAGAGGAGTCCACCGCAATAGCTTAAAACAGAGGCAACAGATAATCAGTCTAGAAAAAACCCAATACTGCAGAGTCATGAATACAAAAACGCAAACGACTAAACCAAAAAAATTAATACATTAAGGAATTGTGTGATTGCATGTCGACGAATAAACAGAACAGCCGGTAGACGTTACGTGCATGTGGAACACTTAGACAGATGATGCATTGAACTGTTAATAAATAACCCGCGGAGATGTTCGTTCAGTATCATGGATAAGCAGCAACGACGGCAGAAAACACAAAAGGACAACTAATGTTGAGACCACTGGATCGTTTTGACGCCAATTCCATCCTGTGATGTCAATCCTCTCCTGGATCATCTCCCACTAATGTTGAGACCACTGGATCATCCTGATGTGAATTCCCTCCTGGATCATCTCCCACTAATGTTGAGACCACTGGATCGTCTTGATGTCAATTCCCTCCTGGATCATCTCCCACTAATGTTGAGACCACTGGATCGTCTTGATGTCAATCCTCTCCTGGATCATTTCCCACTAATGTTGAGACCACTGGATCGTCTTGATGTCAATTCCCTCCTGGATCATTTCCCACAGGGGACTGAAACATGAAAGGAATAACATGTGTAAGGCATCACAGAATAACGATATAAATCATTATAATAAAAAAATTGACAAAGTGCTCTGTGCAGAATATACTGTCCACAGGCACGCAACTTACACACGAACTGCTGTTAACCAAATATCAACCATGGAAGATTTGCGATTTCATGTAATGAAGGATAAGACTGTCTAGACACCATGCCCATCATCGTGAACTAGTGATACTGTTTTTACCACCCCCGGTCGATTCACCCATGCAAACCTGAAATTCAAAATGCTGTCAGTTCCTCTCTCAACCAATGAAATGCTTTACTAGGGCCTTGCATTAATCTGGGAGCAAGAATTTAAGAAATTTTTATTTAAACAAGAAAACGTAGAACTCCTTTAAATGTTGAAAATGTTGAAAGGGCCTTTTTTAATTCTGAGTGATGTGTACTGCTGTTTTATGTCATTTTATCATATTTTATACGTTTCTCACGGAACATTTTATATAGTCTTATATTTATTTTTTATGTCTAACATTTACTGCTTTATATATATAAATATATATTTTACTAATATATTTAGTAACTAATAGTGTGATGTAGTGTCATAGAGCAATCTGTGAATATGACGGTATGACGGTATGCAAATTCTGTATTTTATTATTTATTATTACAGTGATTTTGGTTGTAGACCAGTCACGGCTTATTTAACATCTAATGTTCAGCAAATATATCTTTCTTCATTTTTTGCCAATTACAAATGCACCAAAAAAACCTGTCACTTATTAATACTATATTTAATGTTTTTGACACTTTCATTGCATACAACACTTTCATTGCATACATGAGACAGCAACTGATATATGATGTATATCAACAAAACATTTATTTAATAGCAAAGTAAAATCCCCATAAAGAATTAGTTACAACAGAAATATCATATGCGCTATTAACTGGACTGATGTAGACAGAGATCTACAGGTAACAAGAGGATGATTATACCTCATTTCCCTCAGTCGCGTTACGTTCTGTATGCAAGCTTCAGCTGTGAAATCAACCTCTTCCTTCGTTGTGAAGCGGCCAATCCCAAACCTGATGGAGAACAAGTCAAGTCAGTGAAAACCAGCTGACCCACAACATCAATTAAATATCATCACAGATTTAAGGCCTATCAGAATAATATCTTTGTTTATGGTTATCTGACCGACCCTGCTAAACGTAGACTCTAGACGTTTCTACAATATGACAAGGAAAATTTGCGACCTTGTATAAACTTAACCACAAGGAAAAACACCTGACCCAATCTCAGACTGTTAAAATACCACAAATATGTTTTTTTGTATCAGTCTGAAAAAGTTGCGGGTGAAATCTTTATTCATGTATAATGTGATGTGTATTGGAACACTAGGACAGAATGTGACGGAAGGGATCCAACACAACAGCTACTCCGAGGTAGTGACAGAGGGGGTGAGGAGGAGAGCGAAGGTGTTTGTGGGGGACTCAATAGTTAGGAAGACTGACAGAGCATTAAGCAAGGGGGATGATGTGGTGGTTTGCTTTCCAGGGGCAAAAATAGAGGCTATAACAGAGAGGATAAAGAAAATCATGGGTCCTGGCAAGGAAGGATGTATTCTAGTACACGTAGGGACTAACAACGCAGAGAGGAAGGGTACAACTGTCATAGTTAGGAAATACAGGCAGTTAGTCACACAAATTAAAAATCAAGATGTTAATTATAACACCTGAAGAACCTGCTCATATAATCAAAGTAACATTCAGATATAACAAGTGCACCAACAGAATACCTTTGGCCTTCCTATGCAATGTTTTATTGCAATCTGCCAGCAGACAGTTCACACTTGGCTTCCAAAAAGCTCCAAATATGCATCACCATATCAGTGTACACAGTGAAGTGTCAGTTGGTGGGTTTCTTTTGATACAGTACTTAGATGGTGTAATTAACACTACCCAATTCAGTAAATAAGCTCAATTGAGAGTGAACTGCAGCCCACAGGTTTATTAGGTAAGAATATTGACTGGGTTTGAAGCCAAGAGACTCATGGTAGGCAAACTAGGGTATAAACTCAAAACACAACTGCCAAGTAAACCAATCAGGGTATAACACAGTAGACAAAATTGGTGTACACCAAGGAATATACACAAACCCCTCGGGACGTATCTTGATGTGAACATTGTTAATGTACAGTTCATTATGTTTGTTTATCAATCGTATTATTCATACACACAACAAGTCCATTATATTTGTTTATCAATCGTATTATTCACACACACAACAAGTTCATTATATTTGTTTATCAATCGTACTATTCACACACATACAATCAGCAACATACGCTACATAATTAACAAATGGTTCTGCATAATACAAATGAAATTGTAATTGAAATGGTGTAATTGTAATTGATAAAAAAATTAGAAGTGTAATTGTAATTGAACTGAACGATTGAAAGTAATTGTAATTGTAATTGATTTTATTTTTTTAATTGGACCCAGCCCTACACTCACTGTCACAAGTATAAAAACATGGAAGAGTTTAACAAATGAAATAACTCAACTGCCAAGTATAATATATTTAAAAAACATTCAAGTTGTCATTACTTATAGTATATTTATAAACTTTTAACTGAAAGTGATGTTAAATTAAGTTAATTAATTAATAGCACAAGCAGCACTGTAATAAGAAGTTTATAAGTGAATTCTGAATTTTTTACTTGTATTTATTTAATTCAACTATGTCTCTTCAGCAACAGCAGCACACCATACTATGCACCTGTATTATGTTGTTGTTGTTGTCGTTGAATAAACTTTCAGTAAAAAAAAGCACAGGTGGGTTACTTAGAGGTGCCTCAAACAGGACAAGAGGTCACTAGTACACACAAACCAGTAACACAATGTCCGGAAAACATTTCTGAAGCTGTGTGCGTGCGTGCGTGCGTGCGTGCGTGCTTGTGTGTAAATGCAAGGAGCATAGTAAATACGAAAAACCAATTAAACATTATGGTAAAAGATACCCCCACATAATTGGTATTTAAACGAATCATGAGCCAACATAGACATAACAGATGCTGAATTAGGACTGACAGGATATGTAGGAGAGATCGAATAGGAAGAAGGGCAGGGGTGGTTATTTTATATATTAAAGAATCTATTCAGGCTTATGAAATAATATAAGAAAGGGAAGCAAACTGCGATGAAGCTGTTTGGTGCAAAATAGTTTCAAGAAATTCAACATTAACTATTGGATTAATTTACCGGAATCCAAACATAAACAAAGAGGATAAGACCAAAACACAAAATGTTATAAAGGAAGTGAGTAAAGGGGAATGTATCATACTGGGAGATTTTAACCTCTAGAGAGTACAGGGGGTGAGGACCAACAGTTTCTATTTTTAATTCAGGATAGCTTCCCTACTCAACATGTGCTATAACCAACCAGGGGAGAGAATATATTAGATATAGTTGTCTTGACAAAATTAATTAGTGGACAATGTAAAAATACATGAACCACTGGGTATCAGTGAACACAATCAAATACATTTTGACATCAAAGTAAAATCAGAAAGCAAAAATAAAAACATACAGGAGAAACTTCCACAAAGGTAAATATAAAGATATGAGAAAATACTTATTAAAGCTAGATTGGAATAACATGCTGAGGAAAAAGATCACAAATGAATGATAAAACATTCTAAAATATGAAATTGAGATTATCATTAATCAATTAATTAGAAAACGGTCTAGAAAGAAACACTTGTCAAAAGAAGCTATTAGAAAAATAGCGTACAAGCAAACTATGTGGAGGGTTTATATGTGTACCAGAAAGGATGAAGATTAAACAAATTACAACGAGGTACTTAAGCAGCTACGACTGAAATTACACGATCTAATAAAAGAGCTCCATGAATAAAAATGAGCATGTAACAAAAAATTACAGCAAGAGTTTTTATGCACATGTCAGGCATAGAAAAAACGTTTGAGACAAGTTTGATTTAACAAGATTTAACAAGATTTGCCATCCAAGCCAAAGGCCCAGATGGCAAGTGGACAAGGAAGCCATTGGCTTATCGAGAGTCCAACAATGTTCACCTACTTATAACCCGCCCTCCTGATATATGTGTCAACCTTGTTTTTTTTCACGCTGCTAGCAGTTACACAATCTGTAGACAATTTGTTCCATTCATTTATTGTCCTCTGTGAGAACGAGTGCTTCCTGATGTCCAATCTACATTGATCCTTTACTAATTTTACCTCATGTCCTCTAGTTCTGCTATCCTTCTTGAGTGAGAAAAACATATTTCTATCAATATTTTCATACCCATTCAATATCTTAAAAACTTCAATCTGATCTCCTCTTAACCTCCTTGTCTCTAGAGTTGGATCACTAGAAGACTGTGCTGGAAATATGTCATAAGGTTTTTTAATGGCGGAAGACCTAAATGGTTACTTCAGTTCAGTGTTTACCAGAGAGGATATTAGTTCATTACCAGTTCCAGATGCTAAATTTCAGGAGGATAAATTGGACTAATTAGGGCAGTTAATTGTAACTCTAGAAATGGTAGCTAAGAAAATAAAGGCAATGAAGGGTAATAAATAACCTGGAGTGGATGGAATTCCTCCAAAACTACTAATGGAAAAAGTAGAACAACTTGCAAGAGTATTCAACTTGTCATTAAAAGAGGGAGTAGTTCTTTTTGAATGTAAAGAAGCAAACATACCATTATTTAAAAAGGGTTCGAGAAATATGTCAAAGAATTACAGACCAGTGAGTTTAACATATGTTATTTGTAAATTATTAGAAAGATTAATTAATGACTATAGGGTGGACTTCCTCATTAGGCATAAATTATTAATCCATCTCAACATAGATTCCTAAAAGCGAGGTCATGCTTAACAAATATGTTATGTTTTTTGGAAGAAATCACTAAGGGATCACTAGTAAATACTATGGTTATATTATATACTTTGATTTTCAGAAAGCTTTTGACAAAGTGCCACATAAAAGATTACTACTTAAATTAAAAGCCCATTGTATCGGGGTTGAAATAATCAACTGGAGAGAACAATGGCTGACTGACAGAAGATAGCGCGTTGTAGTAGATGGAGAGGTTTCAAACTGTAAATCATTTTTGAGTGGGGTACCACAAGGATCAGTATTAGGACCTTTATTATTATTAATACACTGAATATATTAACAACTTGGATAAAATAACAATCAATTGCATCATCCAAGGTTTTACCAGCCACGACGACAGTGTCTGGTACAAACTGATGAGATTCTCGTCAAGAGAATCAATGATCGACTTTCTGAAGGCATGACATGACAGTATTCTGACGTTCATCTCTCATTACCAGAGTCTGGGACTGCCACACATTGGCGGCACTACAGTACCATTCACAGCATTGTGAGCAATAAATGATGGCTGAGGCACCCATTAGACGTGATCACATTACTAGCATCCTGTCACATTATACCACATCACATTAATGAAGAGCGATTTTATGTCGACCCACCTACTATTAAGTGTGCTGTTGAGCATACAGAGAAGAAACATTCGACAACCACAACACGTTTGTAGATATGTATTAAAGTTTCCATTGTGTATGCTTGCCAGACGAATTAACAACCGATATTTATTAATAAAAAAAATCAGAAACCGAATTATCATTATAAAAAGCACAACTCGTCTCCCTGCAAAACAAACACTTGTTATTTCATGGCAGATGCAACACATTTTGTACTTTATTATCAGAACTTTAGCTTTTAATTCTTTTCATCGTATGCCTACACTGAGCTCCAAACATATTTCACACAGTCACTTGAAACAGCATGCAGCTTCCCACTGACCTGATGGATGAGTGCGCAAGATCTTCCTCAGTGCCGATGGCACGCAGAACATACGACGGCTCAAGTGATGCTGATGTGCAGGCACTATAAAATAACGGCACTGTTTTATCACTTTTGTTTTGTTATAGCTGTCTTAACAAATACAATATACAAATAATTGTTTAATTGAATAATAATTAATTGGACATAAATGACAAAAACATTCTGCATACAATAACATAAGGTAAAAATAGTGAACACATTATTTTTATTCAACAAAGATAATACTGTTAGCGCCTTATGCCCCAGTGGGAGCAGAGAAGAGTGACTGTGAATGACTGAAGACAATACTGCTTAGGACAAAATCAATGCACATGTATGTTATTCTGTTGCAACTGAAGTTAATTTGTTTTTATGTAGTTCATGTAACAGATGATATCTGCACAGATTTAAAATCAGTGTATATAACACTATGAAGCTCAAGGGGCACATTGTCTGACACTGATGTTATTCACCAAACAACATTAACCAGATTCGTGTGCTTTGTTCTAGACATAGACTACAGAGCACTTGAGCTTTGTAATCATGGCACGACACTGCCTAAAATAAAACATTTTACATACATAATAAAAAAGTATGTCGTATTTACATTAAGCACCTGTAAATTATTATTTATTAGAGTTTGGAGACATTTTGAGCTTCTGGCTGTAAAACAACAGTTCACTAAATCTGTACTACAAATAACACATTTAACATGTTTAATTACTTGGTAGATTAACTTGGTAAATTACGTTACAAGATTCTGTACAAAAGAAATATTTAGTTATACATCTCAGTTGACATTTAACAAGATTTAACAAGATTGCCATCCCAAACAACAAGTTCCAGATGGCAAGTGGACAAGGAAGCCTTTGGCTTATCTCATTTTCTCATCTATGTGTAGCCCGCCCTTGCCACATCCAAGAACAAAAAAAATGATGATGGAATAAAAAATGTGATTGGTACAGAACAACTTTGGAAGTTGTACTAATGATCCATATAAATCCGTATCACAGGCTACAAACTATAGCCTACCTACATCAAACAAAATCCACTAGATTTTGTCGGAAATCTGCCTAACATCAAAGGAATTTGCTCTTCGGCCGTTACAAATTTATCAATCGTTTTTATACTTGTGTGACAAAGACAAGAAAATATGTACTTTATCACAATATTTCCATTCTAAGCAAATCCTTCCCAATTCCTGAAAAAACTGTATTGTATACATGAAATCTGTGTCATATGGCAGGTCGAATATATCAAGATGCTTACCTTCCAGAAGACAAGGCAACATCCTTCAGGGCCATCAGCAAACTCTCACCCTCCACATAGGCAAACGAGAGATTCAAACAACCTACAAAATATAACAATGATATCAATACAATGATATCAATACAAAAACATATGTGCAGACCATGAAGAAATACTAGATTTAAGTCACAAGATCGCAAACACTCTTACATCTTACAAACTAAATAACACATTTGCTACATTACTGTTTGCTAGCGGTAATGAATTTAGCATATTAAAATTTAACCATTTAATTGTCTTGACAGTTACCGTGTTACCACAAACACTAGTTACTTTTAATTAGTCTGGCCATAGTTCTGTCTATCTGCATGCTGATAAGGTGCATTTTTGTAAAATTACATGCATAACTATTTTAAATCATTATTCAAATACATGTGCTCTTGAAAATGCTTGCAAATATTTGAAATTCTGAAAGCCAAAATGGAGACTATTTTGATGGGTATTTGGCAGCATAGGTTGTTTTACATCAGTAACTCAAGACTGACCTTTTAAAATTAAATGTTAAAACTTCAGAAAATAAAAAGAAAGATCTGTAGTTCAGACACAGTTTCCAAACTCACTGAAAAATGTTAAACCACCTTCATAGACTAACCAGTAGTCTGAACTTTCAAAGCCAAGACAAAGACAAGCCAAAAATAGAAAAGCATCACACAGCATATGAACTTACTTTATTTGCCCAATTGTATTTTCTGCAATAACACTTGTAATAGGGGGCAGACCATAGTAGAGAATTGCATTGGTGGCCATGTTAAAGTTTTGTCCGATTATAAGAAAACCTGACCATCAAAAATTCTGAAACTTTTTCACAGCAACTGCCATCATCTCACTGACATGCTCACCAACTTTTATCAAAATCACATATCTCCAGCTCTTTTAAAACGTCCCCACGTGTGGTGCCCATCAATATTTACAAAAATAGCCATGTATTCATGCGCCCACGTGGCCCATAGCAGAAAATTTCCCATAAATCCCTCCGCCAGTTAAACTCTAAATAAAAAAATGCAGTTTCACAGCCAATAGCTTCTACAAACAAACCTGTGAATATTCCTGCTCAAAGGCACACATATCACATAATATTAATTTATTAAGTTCCCATTTTACAATTTTATACGATCTACATTCGTGTGAAACAATAAACAGGAAGGTCAACTGTGGTCTGACCCCCAATAATAAACAAAACAGTAAATAGAAAATGTCAATGCTGCCATCTGGCGGAATTCGAACACAGAATTACCACACCAGTGCTGCACTCTTGTGGATAAACCTGTAATTCATGAAATGTACTGCCAATTGGCAGTAACCAGAGCAGGCATGGTATTCTCTATGCAAATAACACCACTTTGGCCATCTGTCATTCACTAAGGGAAACACATCAGGAAAAAGGGAAATGTTGCTTCCAACTTACCAGGATAACACTGCTCGGAATCGCCATTACGAATCACTTCTGGGATGTTAGCCATGATTTTGTCGAGCAACCTCTGTGATAACATCTTGATGCGCCGGCTGTCGTACTACAAACAGTCAGAGATGATGGCAATTTAGCAACTCACAGAGCTTGACCTTGAAATATCTATATCACACACATGCGCGCATGCCACGTGCACACAGACACACGTACACATTTAATGTTTGATGAGATATTCCAGAAATAGGTGATCACTGCTAAACAGGGTGGTAGTACGGTGAGCTTAGAGACAGAGATCACCAGCTCTGTGAGGCGCATCGAGATTCCCTGTGAGGGATCTTTTACTCCACCTGAGATCTTTTTACTCAAGATAGAATGTCTCTTCTGAAAGACAGCACCAGGTGGTGTCGAACCACAGTCCCCCCGACCGAAAGTCCAACAGTCGACCACATGACCACCGGGCCACACAATACACATACAAATAATAAATAGATACACAGTGAACACAAAACTGCGTAAATTACAAAATTCATTAAAATATTGAACTGTAGATTGGCCTGAATAAATAACATGATTGATTACAAAACATTCATGACAGTTGACACTCCTCCCACATACCTCCATCTCTTCCTGTGCTAAGGCACACGCTGCCCCAATCCCAACCACAAGGGGAGTTGGGACTGTGCCACTCCTTATTCCCCTCTCCTGCCCACCACCACTCTGCAGGGGTTCTATCCGCACCCTGGGGCGACGCCGCACGTATATGGCACCAACACCTGTGACCAGAGACAATGATAGAACTTAATTATTCCTGGTAAAAAATACCTTTGCAATAAATGCGACTGTGTTGCACCCTATTTAGTTGGAGACACTTTACAATGTGGCATAAAAAACCTACCCACCTAGCCTCTGCATAGTTTAGCGCCATTTTGACCAAACTCCATAGTATTTAACAAGGCAAAAGAACTAGATGGCAAGTGGACAAGGAAGTCATTTGCTTATCGAGAGGCCAACAATTGTTCACCTATGTGCAACCCACCCTTCTGAGATATGTCAAGTTTGTTTTTAAACATATCCACGCTGCTAGCATTTACACAATCTGTAGATAATCTGCTCCATTCATTTATTGTCCTCTGTGAGAATGAGTACTTTCTAATATCCAATCTACACTGATCCTTTATTAATGTTACATCGTATCCTCTAGTTCTACTATCTTTCTTAAGTGAGAAAAAAAATTATTGTACAAACCTTTGGGTCCATAGATCTTGTGCCCGCTGATGGACATGAGGTCAATGTGTTGGGCGTTGACATCAATGGGCACCTTGCCAATGGCCTGGGCAGCGTCAGTGTGAAAGAATACCTTGTTAGCCCGACACAACTTGCCTATTTCCTCGATTGGCTGCTTGACACCTATCTCATTGTTGACAGTCATGATGGACACGAGAACAGTGTCTGCCTGGATTGCTGCTTCCAGAACCTGGTGCAGGGATCACATGCATGGATTAGTCCTCTCATGGAACATCACATTGCAGCTGTGAAGCAAAACAGTGTGACCTGGTATCCCATAATACGGTCATGATGTACAGTTACAATGCAAGAAAACACTTTAACCCAAGTAAATGAAATCATACGAACTAGAATTGATGTGTGTGTGTGTGTGTGTGTGTGTGTGTGTGTGTGTGTGTGTGTGTGTGTGTGTGTGTGTGTGTGTGTGTGTGTGTGTGTGTGTGGTGTGGTGTGTGTGTGCTTTATTGATCCCTGCAGGGAAATTGACTATATATATATATATGGATATATATATATATATATTTATATATATATATATATATATATATATATATATATATATATATATATATATATATATATATATATATCCATATACTGTATGCATTTTTTTTATAAAATCCATTTATTTTTATATAAAGTATGCTATTAAGAGTAAACAAACAATGACCTTGAGATCAATAATTCCATTGTTTTGCACTGGCAGGTAGGTGACTTGGAAACCTTCCCCTTCCAAGGCACGACACGAATCCAAAACACACTTGTGTTCCTAAAGTAAACAGACAAGTTATGCTTGCAATGAATCATCCTGAACTTCAGACAGGGCAGATATGGTGCATTTTCATCACATAATTTTCGTTGCTAGATTTTCTACAAGAAATTCCTTTTCAAGAATTTCTCAAAAGTTCACCTTGTAGTTTATCTATACATTCACATGCTATCCAAAATGATGTATTTGTGAATGAATAATTTTATTTTGACAATGTAAACTTTTGGTGGTTAATTTCAATACTGACTACTGACTATCACAGAAGCACTGTACATATACTTATTTAATCAATGTTGTCATGAATATATCAAACAACAAAACAATGTAAAATCCTGTAAATATCAATAGCAGATTCAATACAGTATAACTTTTCTATTTTGATATTTCAAATACAGCATTATAATAGGGCGTGCAATAATGAGGCTCGACTGTAGGAGCATAAACTATTCCTAACCAGTCAAATGTCTCAACCAGTTTCATAACACATATTTTATTTTTAGTCAACCACATTACTGACTCTCTGTTAATATCAACAAAGTAGAGTAAGCATAGTACATAGCTAGTGTAGCTGCCTATGTCTGAATAATGCATCAAACAATGCATGTCAATATACCCAGCAGCAAGTGACAATGTGCACAGTAAGGAGATGAGACAAAGCTGTAATATTATTTTATATTACCACCTTGATACAACTCTTTCATAAAGTATGCTTTTCTAATGTCTTTGTTAGCAACAACGTGGATACCAGTGACAATTGTTGTTAGCAAAAATGTAGACACCAGTGATAATTGTTAGCAACAACAGGGATAACAGAGACAACTGTTGTTAGCAACAACATGGATACCAGTGACAATCATTGTTAGCAACAACGTGGATACCAGTGACAATTGTTGTTAGCAAAAATGTAGACACCAGTGACAATTGTTAGCAACAACGTGGATAACAGAGACAATTGTTGTTAGCAACAATGTGGATACCAGTGACAATCGTTGTTGGCAACAACATGGATACCAGTGACAATCGTTGTTAACAACAACGTGGATACCAGTGACAATTGTTAGCAACAACAGGGATAACAGAGACAACTGTTGTTAGCAACAACGTGGATACCAGTGACAATTGTTGTTAGCAACAATGTGGATACCAGTGACAATTGTTGTTAGCAAAAATGTAGACACCAGTGATAATTGTTAGCAACAACGTGGATAACAGAGACAATTGTTGTTAGCAACAATGTGGATACCAGTGACAATCGTTGTTGGCAACAACGTGGATACCAGTGACAATCGTTGTTAACAACAACGTGGATACCAGTGACAATTGTTAGCAACAACAGGGATAACAGAGACAATTGTTGTTAGCAACAATGTGGATACCAGTGACAATAGTCGTTAGCAACAACATGGAAAACAGACAATTGTTGTTTGCAACAACATGGATAACAGAGACAATTGTTGTTAGCAACAACGTGGATACCAGTGACAATTGTTGTTAGCAAAAATGTGGACACCAGTGACAATTGTTAGCAACAACAGAAATAACAGACAACTGTTGTTAGCAACAACGTGGATACCAGTGACAATTGTTGTTAGCAACAATGTGGATACCAGTGACAATAGTCATTAGCAACAACGTGGAAAACAGAGACAATTGTTGTTAGCAACATCGTGGATACCAGTGACAATTGTTGGCAGAGTAAAAAAACAAACCAAGACGACAATGGGCAGTGACTGTGCTCACTGTTTGTGTAGTTATCACATGTTTCTTCTTACTCTTGTAGAACCGTGACACACCCTTGATAGCAATGTTGTTCGACTCTGTTGCCCCGCTTGTGAATATGATTTCTCTCGGGTCGGCACCTATGAGATCTGCCACTTGCTGGAAGCACAAGAACATCACATGTCACCATAACAGCAGACTTGTTGGCAAGTCACAAACTGGCAAGTCAAGTCTCCAGTCAATGCCCTCCAAGTCCAAGTCAAAGCTGGAGTCATCTCTGTGAATTCCAAGTCAAGTCCCGTGTCACCAGGGTTCACCAATCGCTGTGACTGTTGTGGTTTGTCTGCAGTAATTTATGCAGATGCTGCCCTGCCACAGCACTAGCCAATCATAATAATCACTGTATTCAGTGTGGTTAGTAACAACATGCTAGGCCAGAGCTGCTGGTGGCCAATTGAGCTATAGGCCACATGGCATCAGATTTGGCTAAGTGAATTTGTATTTGGTTAAAACAAAATTGGTGGCTTTAGCCAAAATGGCTAAACAGTTTACAATATCAGAGCTAGTTCAGCCGTGGTCTCACTTTGCATACGTTTCAAGCCACCAGACTTGTTGGTAAGTCGCAAACTGGCAAGTCAAGTCTCAAGTTAATAACCTCAAAGTCTATTCAAGTTTTGAGTCATCTCTCTGAATTTCAAGTCAAGTTGCAAGTCATGAAAATGGGTGACATGTCTGCATAAAACAGTCATGAGATCAAAGGTCAATTAATCTTAAACTTGTTCTAATGCATTTGAAGGTTTTCAACCACGTTTTTACATTTATATTTATTGGGCATGGCCAGCAACCACAAATGTTTACCACAAGTTTCTGGAATCCATGTTAGTTTATTACTCTACTTGTCCCTTCCAGTACTGCCTGCTAAAACTGTTCATTCCTTTGGTAGATCTACCCAGAAAACAGTGACTGGTCTATGGTCAATATCCCTAGTTCAAGTTCTATATTGTTGTTCCTTAACAATGACCAATTACTGTTGGTCAGTAGGAATCACTGCTATATGACAAGGAAATGCAATGTCCAGTACTACCAAGATTACAAGAGCACATAACTGCGTCTTCATTTCTGGTGATATAAATACTTTGTTCATTTAATTGTGTCTTCATGCAAGGTAGCTAGCAGAATTGACTGAGCCGTGTCATGGATGTTTCTGTCCACCCATATGGTTGGTTGAGACTCAGACTCATTTATTTTGACCAAGTAAATGTAACACAATCGACATATAAACAAAGTAAATAAAATAAATGGTCACGGAGACTCCCATTAAGACATTGAGTATGTCGCTATCATGGGAGCCACCACTGGTTTAGTCAAGCAATTGAAAATATTATATTAAAAATTAAGAATACAAGTGATAGCAATAATAAAAGTACTAAGTTTATAATTATATAATAATCATATATATATATATATATATATATATATGTATAAACTATATGTATACAAGCATATCCATGTACATATATGCATATGTATGGCTGCCTACAAGATATACCTACATATTAATTACACAAATAAATAACTATTCACGTATGCCCTGATTTCGGCAAATGTAACAATTTGTTTTGGTACAGTTGTATTCATAATTACCAAGAAGATATTGTTTTATGTAACTGGAGAAACCATATAGACTATGAGTATGGACTTTGTCAGTAATATCATTTGGACTATTGTTAACAGTTCTAATCATGCTGTATCTAATACATTTGTTTGCGAAAACATGATTATTTCTTGACATAAATAAGCGATTTTTGTCTTGTGTGTCATATTGATGTATTTCAAAAGTGTTAGTATAAGGTATATTATAAAAATATTCATGTAGTTGTTTATTTATTAATTTATGATAAAACTTAAGTTCTTGTAGCTTGTAGATGTCACTGACCTTTAATAATTTGAGTTCTTTATAAATAGGAGCAGTGTGTGCATTATATTTACTTAACGTGATTATTCTAATTGCTTTTTTCTGAAGTATAAATATGCGTTGCATTTGATACCCCAATGCCAATATACCATAGTTTATATGAGGTAATATGATAGAATTGTACATTGTCCTTAGAATATGCTGTGGTAAAAAATGTGTCAGTTTTTTTAGAATTCCAGTGGTTCTAGATATTTTGTATGCTACTTTGTTTATGTGACTGTCCCAGTTCAAGTGATTATTTAATGTGATGCCCAAAAAGTTGAAGTTATTTACATATTCAATTACAGTTCCATTTACTAATAGCACAGGCTTTTCTACTTTCTTTTGTGGCATATGAAAAATCATAGCTTTAGTTTTGTCAACATTTAGAGCAAGTTTGTTTACGTTAAGCCAGTCACATATCTTATTTAGTTCTTCGTTTATATTGTTATTTAAGTCACCGGGTCGATTAAAGACATTTAATGTACTGAGAGATGGAGTCCACAGCATGTTACACATTGTGGGGGATAATTAACCTCCCCTGGCATAGACTATATACAAGAAGGGACCAACGGCTTTTGGTTTCTCTTCTGAAAGACACAGACAATGTAAGGTGAATTAAATTGCCCAAGCTTTGAAATGGCAGTAAGACTCAAACCCAGTTTCTCTAGATTGACTGTCAGGCACTCGACCGCCGAGCCACACCCCGTGACATAAACACTGACCTTGTAGTAGATAGCCAGGCACATTACAAAGGCACACACGCTCGTACACACATCAAATATGCAACCATAACGCTATAATCTCTGACCTTCCTTGCTTGTTCCACTCCTGTCTCACTCTCCCAGCCGTAAGCATGTGTCCGAGAGTGTGGATTGCCGTAGAAGTTTGTGAGATATGGCAACATTGCATCAAGAACTCGCGGATCCTGGGTCATATTGTATAATATCATTGACAAATAGTTTATACTATGCTGCTATATTTGTTAATGAAACTTATTATAAAACACATAAATAACAAAAAAATATATAAATTTCATAAGTTATAATTGTAATCTGGCTAAACAAAAAGATTTTATTGACAGATAATTTAATTAGTTTTTTAAATTCATTACGTTGGTATGTACAATACTGATTTCTAGGAACACATGATATGCAAATATTAATATAAAGTGGGTTCATAGTATACCATGTAAAGACTACTTGCCAATATAACATCATTTTTTAAATATTAATTTACATAATTAATACATGTAAAATGTTCTGGTGAGGACACCATATTACCGTTGGTGTTGTGGCTTGTACATCAAGGTAAAGTGGTCGTAACTCATCAGCATGACGTTCTTGTAGCCCTAAAACAAGACATCACAATCTACAATGAACAATACAGAACTATTTTAAGATTCTTTTTTACCATAACCATATGTGTGTGTTGGGATACATGTAATGGAATGAATAACTGGTTAGCTGTAGAAAGGTGAATTCCACATAACTCAACAAATCAGTCTTTCTAAGATATCTCATGAGGTGTCAAAAAGCAATGAAACTATAGAAAGCATGCAGATATACATCATTTAATAGCTTCTGAGTTTTGGACTTCTACACAATAATTTTTATGACATCCTACATCCAAGTTATAATAATAATAATAATACATTTTTTTTCCAACATTACATATATGCAGTGTATATATACATACATTGCTAATGCAGAATATTTATAACAATGCTCATTTAAATCATGTATATTTAAAAGATGAATAGTTACAATCATAGTGTGCTACAATCTTAGGCTGGAAATGGAGATAACTGAAGTGTCCTCTCCCCTCTTACATTGATTTGTTATATTATGTGTACACGCATGCACGCACAAACCAAACACTGCGTAATTTTGTCAGAAAATTTACAATTTGTCACATTTAACAAGATTTCAGGTAAATTCCAATGTGTCAGACTTGTCAAATTTTATTGTTTATGTGACTGCTTTCATGCTTCTAGTTGATGAGATAGAAGGCGAACGGCTTGATTTGGATACGCCACCATAAAGGGGTATCACATAACCAGATACCCGTTGAATTGAAAATGCTGATCTACACAATGTTTCCAGTGGCTGTGACAGAACCAATATACAACTGTTGTTTCCAAATTTGTTACACAGTGTTACCAATGCACTGGGCCACATAACAAATATCACCAATGAATGTTCTAGTGCAAAATAGCTACCTGCTCCCTCACATAATGGTGTCATACCCCCTAATTTTTGACCAAATTTACATTTTGGCATATGATCTGTGCCATGTTATTCGTGATTGCTACTGTTATATGCCTTTTCCAAGCAAACTGTTCAACTTTCCTATCAATCTGTGCCTACGGGAATGGCTATATCTTCTGTAAATCACATCTGGGTTAGGTTTTAGGGTTAGCTAGGTATGGGGTTAACTAAGGTTAGGGTTGGATACCTTCATTTCCTTGTGCCCAAGCACTTTCAAAGTATGCACACAACATGAAATTGGTACTGATAAATGATAAATAAATAAAATTGGTATCATTTGTAAAAATATTGGCACTACCATCAGACATTAGACTTGGTTTGATAATTAATGGAGAGTTCAAAGCTGTACACGATATGCACAACATTCTTTGTTCCTGTATGAGCATTGTGTTTCATAAGATCTAAACTATAATTGCCACATAAATATATTGATTTGTTTGTGCTTTTTACATTATGTAGTAACAATTCTAAGGTGTCATTAAATACGTCCACATTTGATCCCGGAGTCCTATATATTATATATATATATATATATATATATACATCCTATAATTAATTTTTTTTATTTATTTAATTTCAGCCCTACCACATTTCATTAAGTTGTCCACCATTGATGAGTCATCATCAGTGATGACATGCTTTTAATTTCTATAAAATCAATGGATTTTTAGCTATAAATTAGTTAATTAAAGACCATATGGTGGACTTCCTCGTTATGCATAAATTATTAAATTCATATCAACGTGGATTCCTAAAAACGAGGTCATGCTTAACAAATATGACGTTTTTTGGAAGAAATCACTAAGTGGTTTGATGAGGAATCACCAGTAGATATTAACTACTTAGATTTTCAGAAAGCTTTTGACAAAGTGCCACATCAAAGATTACTACTTCAATTAAAAGCCCATGGTGTCCAGGATGGCATAATTGACTGGATAGAACAATGGCTGACTGACAAAAGACAGTGTGTTGTAGTAGATGAAGAGGTTTCATTCAAACTGGAAATCAGTGTTGAGTGGGGTATCACAAGGATCAGTTTTAGGACCTTTATTATTCTTAATATTTATATATCAATGACTTGGACGATAAAATAACAATCAACGTACTGAAATTTGCAGATGACACAAAAGTGTTTAGAATGGTTAACAATGATGGTGATAAACAACATTTACAAAATGATCTAAACAAATTAGTTAAATGGTCTGAAAAATGGTAGATGTTATTCAATTTTGGGAAATGTCAATGCCTACATACAGCACATGGGAACTTGGGTATAAACTATAATATGGGAGATACTGTTCTAGGTACTACTGTATAGGAAAAAGACAGGATTAACAATAAGTGCTGATATGAAAGTTTCAGAACAGTGTGGTACTGCAGCTTCAAAGGGTAATCAAATTATTGGGTTGATTATGAGAAGCACAACATACCCTGTACAAGAAAAAACTAATAATACCTCTGTATAAAGCAACAGTTAGAACTGATTTAGAAATTAGTATACTGTATACAAGCTTGGAGACCATATCGTAAGAAGGATATAGATACGCTAGAATGCTTACAGAGGAGAGAAACTAAAATTATTCCAGAACTGAGAAATTAAAATATTGATAGAAATATGTTTTTCTCACTCAAGAAAGATAGTAGACCTAGAGAACATGAGGCAACATTAGTAAAGGATCAGTGTAGATTGGATATCAGGAAGTACTCATTCTCATAGAGGACAATAAATTAATGGAACAAATTGTCTATGGATAGTGTAACTGGTAGCAGCGTGAATATGTTTAAAAACAAGGTTGACACATTTCTCCGGAGGGCGGGTTACATGTAGATGACCATCATTGGACTCTCGATAAGCCAGTGGCTTCCTTGTCCACTTGCCTTCTGGGTCTTTGGTTTGGATGGCAAATCTTGTTAAATATGTCTGTTGAATGTTTTATGGCCTGTTCTTAATGATCACCTTGTCATAGCTCAGATATGCAATCTTTGCATTATTCGTCAAGCACTCTGGGCCACAGTTCACATCTCCTCTGCTTGACTCTGTGTTATCTCCTCACGGTCTTTGAAGCGGAGAAGTTTTACAATTGTCGGCCTCTGTTTGAGGCGGTTTGTAGCAGGTTTGCCGATCCAATGGACCCTCTTGATTTCGATTTTCGCATTGGCAAGGTGCATTTTGTTTTTATTGCACTCTTGCCTCTGTTGTTTTCCTGTCCTCATTCGAGGATTTCTGGATGCCGTCAATTCGGATGAAATTTCGAATAGTATACTTGAATGGTGAGTGATCGCAGGTCTTCTTCTATGTTGTTTAATTTTCCAGTCATCACTGGTTGGACGTCTTCGGCTTATGGTTTTCGCACCAGTTCTGCTGTGAATGACTTGAGATCAACAATGTCATCACTGGTGAATTGCAGGCTTGTTTTCAGTTCTATTATGGCCTGCATCATTTTGATCAGGAACATATCAACTCTGCTGTTTGTTGCCAACATGTGCTTCTAGACACAACATGAAAGTCTTTTCTTTATGTGCAATGGTTTCCCTAAAAAGGGTCTCTTGGTCAGCATAGTCATTGGCAGTGCCAACGTTTGCAATTTGGTCATCTGTTTTGGTTGGTATAGACCTTCGTCCTGCCAAACTCAGTAAGTGGTTACACTTGACACGAGTGCAGTCCACCGAAGCAAAGTAGACACGTACCCTTAACGGTATCAACAACAGTCTCTCATCTTCAATAATTAACTGCTACAGTTAATTGTCACCTGGGCTTGGACAGTAGATGTCCACACGCAGACAATAGCCAATAATCCTGGTGGCCCTCTGGTGATGCTGTGGTGTTTGTGACTGAGCGATAGTAGGTTTCTTCAAAATGGCAACTGAACAGGTTGGCTTGGTTTAAAGTCAGCTCACACGGTAGATCAACGAAGTAAACATACATCGAATTAAAGCACATTATTCACAACACCTTCGTGAAGTGTAGTCACTGGAGTCATGTTGAAATCTAACTTCACTCTTTTGTGTAGTCTCACAAATATAGACAAAAATGTTGCACTGTACGTAGAGCTGCATCTAACAATTATCTCCACCCAATTCAAGTTAATTAATACCAGTAATGAGCATTCGACGAATAAAAAATACCAGTTAATACCATTAAAAGCAGATATCTAATAAAGCTACCAATTAATTTCTTTACAACTAGCACTAAAAGCACACAGGCACAATAAGAAATTCTACAAGAAACACAGCAGACTTGACATCAGAAAATATGTCTTACCACAACTATAATTATGTAGTCTGTAAGTGGCAGACAATTTCTAAGAATTATCACCCATGTTTTCTCGTAGTTAGGTTCTACTTAAAAATGACACATGCATAGCCATGGACTATCGGGTACCGTGAAATTGGTATATATTTAATATGTGTTCGTCAGATAATAACAACTTGGTCTTGGTACTGGATTAATCTAGACTTAGTCAGGACTTGGTTTGGCTCTTGCCCTTGCGTCTGGGCCCGGGCCTTGCGCTAGGCCAAATTCACGAGTGATAACAATAGAATTGATTGTATGCACTGTTGACATGCGCCAGTCTCGGCAGACATAATAAATGTGCATTAAACATGTTTGTATATTGTAATGTTTATATGTGACTCACAAAGATTGACTTAATATTTAAATAATAATAATAAAATTATAATATATCATGTGTCGAGAATCCTCTGATGCGTAGCGAAACTTTCGGTGCAACTTGTTCCTAGCGGCCTGCATTTTCTGTTGCTGACACTGCTACCTTACTTTGTACATGTTTCACATTCTTCGTTGTGAATCCTCTAGCCAACAAACAACCGCTGCAGCGTAACAGTTTGGCACAATTTATCGACATCTCCTTGTGTAAACGACTGCGTAGGTCGACAGAAGGCGAAGAGATTATGTAATTTTCTGCCCAATGACTGCTCCCAAAAATAGAGGTAATAGCGCGACTGATTTTAGACGTCAACGAATTAGTATTTTCTTCGTGTATTCTACCGGGTACTGTAATATCACTTGTTGCACCTTTGAGCATATATGCAACAATTCATTAATTTGTGCACCAAACCTGCCAGATTTTAATATGAAGAACACACACAGTTTGAAGAACACACACGACGCCGTGTCTCGCCACTATCTGGCGTCCACACTCATAACTGAATTTGTTCCGCCTTCTCGATTCGTGTCCTTCTATCGCAATCGTCTGCCATATTCTCTCTAGCTGGATTTATTGTTATGGGAGTCGAAATTGTCAGTGTAAGAATAGAACGCATTGTCCAACTTCAGAGAAGGCGCTCCCAGTCCGCGCAAGACAACCCACAGTTGGCGTGTATATGCAAACGTATTAGCACTAAAGCCTATATTATCATTATGCCACTAACGGAGTAACGCCATCACGTTGCACTTCCGTGTGACCATCACTGGTGACAGTGATGTAGAAATGATTTATTTTGTGGGTTTGACATAGACAGGGGGCTATCATCACAGGTCTGCATAAATATATTTAGGCATAACATATTATAATGCCAAATATATACATACAACAAGTATAAAATAAATGTAAACTGACCCATGCAGTGATTGAACATGTTATTAGAACATACTTGACATATAATAGGTTACGTTTGTCACAACGGTCAGAACATGTGAGCTAAAAGTATTTTTTTTTCAAAACTTTTAGGAATTGTGATTAATGTTTGCTGGTGTGTAAACTATTAACGCACATGGCCAGACTTTGTTGTATTTGCACTTACAAATTGTTTAACTATGCACAGGGAAGAAGACTATTTACTTCACTTCAAGCATTAATGAGAAGTTAATTAAATAAACTTAAATGTTGAAACGGGGTAAGTTGAGCCACCCAAGACCCAAGGGAGGTTTAGCTGAGCAGAGATTAAATAATGAAGACGAGTATTCTTTACACCAAAATACATCAAGTAATTCATTATTTTTTTCCGAGCAAATTGGGACATCGGAGAGCTACAAGGCAACATAATAGCAGTTACCTACATTGGTTGCGATTTACCTATAAGTCTATATTAATTAAGTGTGTTGACTTATTAATTAAGAGTGTAAACTTGTCAGAGACGTGTTGCACCCATTGGGTAGATGTGTTGGCTGAGTTGGGACAAATGTTTTGTACAAGGCCATTGTAAACTTTACAGATAAAACATTTACGCAACTTACGCTGCATTGTGGCTCAATTTACCCCACACAGAGTGTTAGTTTAATTATCTATGCATGCTTAATATATTATCTTGGTATAAAATGATCTCTTAATAATCATAGTTTATTTGAGTAAAAACAATCTAGACTTATGAATATGATTGCGCCCTAGACATAAAAAATAATGAAAAATGGCTTATCTAACACTGCCTTCCCCTGTATGCACACACACGCAACAATAAGATAAGTTAAGGCATATTTGTCTACTTTTTATTTGAGTGCTGTTGGCCTATTGTTTTTCTATTCGCCGATTAGCAATTGCTAATCATATCTCCAGAAAGGGTTCGGTTACTACCCTCTCATTCATTGGGATGGAATGTTAGCGCTAAACGCATGTTCTTTTTGACGCCTTCTTCATCTAACTGATTGTGATTGTGATTGTGAACATGCATCAGGACCAATCTCGACAACGCTCAGTTGTCACCATGGCGTCGCATGATACTGAATGACCGCTCTGCTGTGGCAGTCGAGACAAACATCACCAACAGTATCACGACTGCTGTATGTGTGTTAGGGTATAGGGCAGGATTGATTTCCTGTACCGTGTCATCGAGTGCGTTGTGTATATCAGCGACATTCAGTATCTCCCATCTTGCCTTCTATTTTGTAGCTGACGCAGATCACGTGGCATGTCGTATTGGAACACATCGTACAGCTGTTGGACAAAAAATAGCGTGTGTCTTTGCTGTCCCCGCCTTCTTCTAAACATTCCAGTGCAGTGAATGCAGACTTGAATGTTTACATAGCATTCGCACGACTGGACCATCTTATCTCACAGAGCGATCTTATATTTCTAAAAAGTCTCAAAAGTCTTACCTATGACAGCCATTATTTGTCTTTTTACCTGTCTTCGTCAGACATTTACCCGTTTTCAAGACAACCTGACTAAAGGCCTGCCGGGTAGGCGCTATCAACTGCCTGATTCGTGCTTGCACTCCACGGTGGATGCCAGCCAGATTAGGGATGGATTATTCAATGTCTAGGGGCGGGTTGGATTTTTTAAATATTTGTTTGCTATATTGATGTGGAAGCACGTGCGTACGGCTGTCTACGCGCCTGGTTGTGATATTATATTTGTTCAACGAATGATCCGGCACGAAGGAATTAGTTACTTTTTAAGAAGGGAAACAAAACGAACTACGTCATGACGCGGTGCTGTACGTTACCAAGTCACGGATAGCGGCGCGCCAGTTTGATGGCATGTTAATTGTTTTGGTATAACGCGTTAACGCCGCCGGTGAGGTATCAGACTGCAGCTCCACCTACGCAGGTATTGTGGCCAAACCATAATATAGTAAGCACGACACACCATTTATATTTTGCTTAACGGCTTACCTAACTGACGACGCTCGCTGTGTTTAAGCAAAATTCACAAAGAGTGGTTCCGCTTGTAAAAAAAAAACGAAAGGAAAAGTCTACGTATTTAAACAAAGAAACACATCTAGCCGAATATCACAGTGGAACAACAAACCGATCATTTGTTCTACATTATACCATTTTCCTCCAAAATAATAAGACTATATATATAATTGTTAATATAACGGTATAGTAATACCCCATAATTATTACTCAAATAGTAACTAATTAAAAAATTAAGAATGTAGAAATGAGATTATATGTTTGGATCCAAGCCCAGTGTTTCATTAGTCAGATAAGTTACAACTACTAATAATATACTTTCTTTTGTTAGGTGTATGATTTATTGTGAAATTTTGTAGCTGAAACATGTTTCATGTTTTCGTGTAGTGCCTCAGCGGCACACTTAAATGTTTTCGTGCATTGCCTCAGCGGCACACTTAAATGTTTTCGTACATTGCCTCAGCTGCACACTTAAATGTTTTCGTACATTGCCTCAGCGGCACACTTAAATGTTTTCGTGCATTGCCTCAGCGGCACACTTAAATGTTTTCGTGCATTGCCTCAGCGGCACACTTAAATGTTTTCGTACATTGCCTCAGCGGCACACTTAAATGTTTTCGTACATTGCCTCAGCGGCACACTTAAATGTTTTCGTACATTGCCTCAGCGGCACACTTAAATGTTTTCGTACATTGCCTCAGCTGCACACTTAAATGTTTTCGTGCATTGCCTCAGCTGCACACTTAAATGTTTTCGTACATTGCCTCAGCGGCACACTTAAATGTTTTCGTACATTGCCTCAGCTGCACACTTAAATGTTTTCGTACATTGCCTCAGCGGCACACTTAAATGTTTTCGTACATTGCCTCAGCTGCACACTTAAATGTTTTCGTACATTGCCTCAGCGGCACACTTAAATGTTTTCGTACATTGCCTCAGCTGCACACTTAAATGTTTTCGTACATTGCCTCAGCGGCACACTTAAATGTTTTCGTACATTGCCTCAGGGGCACACTTAAATGTTTTCGTACATTGCCTCAGCTGCACACTTAAATGCAACTGTACAAGAAAAACTACTGTGCACCAATCATAGGTTCATTTCAGTTGTTAATTTGTTAATTGAATTAACTCAATTAAGTTTAATTTAACCTATCAACTTAATTTAATGAATACACTTTTTCAGAAAGGCTAATTTAATTAATTAAATATACTAACAAAATGGGTTAATTTAATTTAATTGACAAATTCCCAATTAACTCTCAATACATTGTTCATTTAAGTTTGCAGCCATGTTATCCATTTGTTTCCAGAAGATCTGCAGTCACTAATCCAGTCACTAGTCTGAGAGAGATCAGGTTCATGCATGACATGTGTGAGTGGGAGGGAGAACATCACAGAGCACATAGACACTGTACGAACTGGGCTGGGCTGGTCATTCAGGCACCTGTGATTTGGAGGGAAGGCCTAGACAATAGAATGTCCTCTGGTAGGGTGATACGTTGATGGCTAATCATGGCTTCAACAAATCTCTGTTTAAAGTAAACTTGCAACTAAGTGGACCTATCAGGCCAACAATGTTTGTATGCGTACATATAACCGTTAATGGGGAGATGTAGAGAAAGGTAATATAACTTCAGTTTGGGATCTTTTTACAATGACAACTTAAATCAAATGCATGCCAGTTCTAGTGATGCATAACAAAAAGTGTATATAGCTTTCGAAGTTAGAAAACACAAGTCTTGTGATTTTAGAACAGTTTTAAATGTATAAACAGTTCTACCAACACATGATTTAATTGTTAATTGAATTAAAATTAATTTAATTTAATTGAAGAAATCGATAGGTTAATTTTATTTTATTGACCTGAGGAATGTGTGAGGTTAATTTAATTTAATTGTAATTTAATTAATTATCTTTTCAAGTTAATTGCCCCATGCTTGCTGTTCGCCTCACCTACCTACCATATTCGGGCCCATGCTACTGTAGGTGTGCACGTACAGTAGAGTAGGGTGGGGTAAAGCGCGCCCGTTTGAGGGCAAGCACGATTTCGCCTACTTATTTCATCTAAGGCGGAAACCGTTAACGCAGTTACGTATACACACTAGTGCCCTGCGCGTGCCTATAATTTGAGCCCAAGCCCGGTCCGCAATTAGCAGTTAGAGTCCAGGCCCGGCCCAGGCCCGCAACAAATGTTCAAGCCCGGCCCGGCCCAGGCCCGCAAACTAGAATTTAGGCCCAGGCCCGACCCAGACCGTGAATGTTTGGCCCAGGCCCGGCCCAAAGATGGGTAAGCCCGCGGCCCGCAAGCCCGCAGCCCGCTAAGTTTAGAGAACATAAACCTATAATCATATAAGAAAGACGAAACACAAATAAACTGTAAAACAGACTTATTGTTTTATTAAATAAAAAACAATAATATATGAACTTTGTATAATGTTTACTACTGAAATACTAATGTCAGTTGTTGTTTAGTAGTGTCTATAGCTAGTAGCTAGTACTAGCTACTACTATGTCACCCACTGGCACTGACACTCAGTGGCATTTCCAGCAGGTCTGCAGTCACTAGCCTGAGACAGATCAGGTTAAGACATGTGTGAGTTAGTACAAGTGTGAATGAATCAGTACTGGGGAAATTGTAGACACTGAACAGTAGGCACTAGTTAACACAATTGAAAAATACCAATTACCAACTGGGGTGGGTACTGGGTACTGGCACTACTGGGCAGTGGGCAGTGGCCAGTGGGCTGGTCATTCAGGCTGGCAATATTTGGAGGGAAGACCTAGACAATAGAGTGTCCACTGGTTGGGTCAAATGGTGATAAGTTGGTGGTTAATCATGGCTTGATTGCCCCTGCAAATATGTCTAAAGTAAACATTTGGGGCTGGCTGCTTCCAGCCAGGTGAACTTAAAGTGGACTGATATGGGGGCCATTAGATTTATGCAAAAGGGTACATTCATGCCAAAAATATGCAGTTTACAGAGTCTACTCCAGTCACAATGTCTTGGAAAGCCAGTACATGTTTAAAGAATTACAATACAAAGGTATAGGCATGCGACTATGCATATATTTTATATGAAATGTCTCTATTAAAAGAATGCACATTATTCAAATGATACCATAGGAAGACCCATTGTTGAAGAGATAAAACTGCGTTACAATGTATAAAGCACTAGTATCATTCATAATTACATGCAAGGTCTCAATTTGCATCTTTATAATACTAAAGAAATAGTTTTAAGCATTCATTAACCGGAATTACAATTTATAATAAGTTTTTATTAATAATAAAATTAATAATCTGGGTTTTGCATGAATATTTTTATTATGTCCAGGCCCAGCCCAAGCCCGGCCCGGCCCGCTCACACTAGGCCCAGGCCCGGCCCAAGCCCGATGTGTTAATTTTTTTTCAGCCCAGGCCCGGCCCGGGCCCGCAATATGTAGGCCCAGGCCCGACCCGCGCAATTATGTAGAGGCCCGGCCCGGCCCGGCCCGCGGGCTGCGGGCCGGGCCGGGCCGGGCTTGGACCTAAAGCCCGGCCCGTGCAGGGCACTAATACACACCACCTTTTAACTAAATAGTACTAGAATTACAACACCTTACTACAACAACACCTACTAAAAAAATTAATTTTTGTGGCTGTCCTGCACATGTCGCAAACTTTGAAGGGCAAAGCGCACTCACCTGTACACTTGACGTGGCTCATATGTTTTGTATTTATTTTATTGAAACATTAAGTCTATTTCCGCCCCTTAGAACCTACTCAGTCCTACGGCAAATAAACGGCCCTTAACTCCTCCTGCATAGGCCACCCACAACATTTCTCCAGCGCCTCCTGTCTTGGGCAATCCTCTCCAGTTGTTGCCAGCCATTCCCTGTTTGCTTGATGTCTGCCTCGAGGTCACGCCGCCAGGTGTTTTTGGTCTCCCCCTCTTTCTCTTGCCTTGGGTGTTCCACGTCAGGACCTGTCTGGTTATGTTTGTGCTTGGCTTTCTCAAGGTGTGGCCAAGCCATCCCCATCTCCTCTTAAGGATCTCTGTCTCTATTTGGGCTTGATGTGTTCTATCCCAGGTCTTTGTTGCTCACCCTGTCCATCCAGTGTATTCGCAGAATTCTTCGCAGGCAATGGTTGACAAATGTCTGGATCCTTATCAGCGTGGTCTTGTTTATTCGCCACGTTTCCTCTCCGTACAGCAACACGGACTTTACATTTGTGTTAAACAAGCGTATTTTTGTGGTTTCTCCAATTACCTTTGACTTCCACACGTTTCTCAACAGGTGGAAAGCTACCCTTGCTTTGCTGATCCTTTTCTTTGCGTCAGCCTCTGTCCCTCCATGCGCATCCACTATGCTGCCTAGATATCTGAAATCTTTAACCTCGTCCAGTGTCTCTCCCTCAAGCATGATTGGTGTTTCGCAAGTAGCATTTGTTCTCATGATCTTTGTTTTTCTTTTGCTGATTTTCAAACCAACCCGCGCTGAAACCAATGCCAGTTCTGTTGTTTTGTCCTGTATCTGCCTATGGCTGTGAGACAGGAGTGCAAGGTCATCCGCAAAGTCCAGGTCATCAAGTTTGGTCAGCATCGTCCAATGGATTCCATTTTGTTTCTCCTTGGTTGCTGTTTTCATGACCCAGTCTATGACTAGAATGAAGAGGAATGGTGACAGTAAGTATCCCTGTCTCACCCCGTCCTAACCTCAAAGTTCTTTGTAAGTTGACCTTCATGAATGACTCTGCTTGACATTCCCTCATAGGAGTTTTTGATCATGTTGACTAGTTTCTTGGGCATCCCATAGTGTCTTAGCACTTTCCAGAGTGTCTCACTGTCCACACTGTCAAAGGCTTTCTCGTAATCAACAAAGTTGAAGTATAGGGATGAGTTCCATTCGATGGATTGTTCCACTATGATTCGCAGTGTTGCAATCTGGTCAGTACACGATCTGTCCTGCCTGAAGCCTGCTTGCTGTTCACGCAAAGTCTCCTTTCTTGGGAATCTTGATAAGGTAACCTTCTTTCCATTCTGCTGGAATTTCTTCTTTTTCCCAGATCTCCTCAAAAAGACTGTACAGCATTTCTACTGAAGTATTTACATATGTCTTTAGTGCTTCTGCAGGGATACCATCAGGGCCTGCTACTGTCCCATTTTTCATATGTGCGATTGCCTTTTTATCTCTTCTCTAGTGGGTTTATTACAGTCTATTGGGAGATCTGTCTCAGCTGATCGGATGTCTGGTTGATTCTGCGGTGCTTGTCTGTTGAGCAGCTCTTCAAAATGCTCTGCCCCTCTGTTAAGCTGTTTGTCTGCCCCCATCAGGACGCTCCCATGTTTGTCTCTGATTGGCCGCTCCGATTTCTTAAACTTTCCAGCTAACTTCCTTGTTGTATCGTAAAGTTACTTCATTTTCCTTTTGTCTGTTTTGACACTTTTCTTCACCTCTCTATTTGCTGCTAAGTGCTCTTTCTGAGCTATTACCTTTGCCGCCCTTGTGCGGCTGCTGTTGACTGCTTCCTTCTTGTCTCTTCTGGTCTGTATTTTCCTCATTGTTTCTACTGAAATCCAGTCTTTCTGTTTGGGTTTCCTTCTGCCAATTATCTCTTCGCATGTGGTGTTTACTGCATCCTTGATGAGACTCCACTGGCTGTTGATGTCTACTCCCTCATCTTCATCATACAGTTCTTGCAGGACTTTGAATCTATTAGCTAATGCGACTTTATATTCTTCTGCTGTGCTTGGATCCTTCAGGAAATCCACATTATATCTTGCCTTTCGTCTTTCTTTTTCTACTCCATTTCTTCTTAGCTTGAGTTTTAGCCTGGCTGTTACAAGGTGGTGATCAGACGCAACGTCAGCGCCTCTCTTCACACGCACGTCTTTTAGCGATCTTCTAAACATTTTGTTTATGCCGATGTGGTCTATCTGATATTCAGTGACTTGGTTAGGAGATACCCATGTCGCCTTATGTATTCTTTTGTGTGTGTACACGCTTCCCACAATCACAATGTTGTTTATTGCACAGGCAGTCACAAACCGCTCCCCATTGTCATTCATCACACCCAGCCCGTGAACCCCCATCACATTTTTATATCCTTGGTTGTCCGATCCAATCTTTGCATTGGAATCCCTCATAATCAGGTTGATGTTTTTATCCCCTAAATTGCTCATGTTATCAAAGTGTTGGTTGTAGAATTATTTTTTTGGTTTCATCAGTCTTGCCGTTGGTTTTGCCGATGTCAAAATTTTTCCTGGTCTAAAGGAGAGTAGTCGGCATTGTGGTTTCCTTTCGGCTTTGGCCGCAACACTTCATGCGCCCTTTAAACCAGGCCCTACCTCTTCCAGGACAGACGTCGTAGTTTTATTTGTTGTGAATGTTTCTGTAGCGTTGGGTTTCTTTACAGGGTGGGGTGCTAGCTCCACGCCCAACCCTCCTCATTTCTCAGCCGGGCTTGGGACCGTCCATGGCGGAGTATTTGTCCAACATAGGATGTGCGCTTTGTCCAACATAGGGTGTGCGCTTTGTCCAACATAGGGTGTGCGCTTTGTCCCACATAGGGTGTGCGCTTTGTCCGACATAGGGTGTGCGCTTTGTCCAACATAGGGTGTGCGCTTTGTCCCACATAGGGTGTGCGCTTTGTCCAACATAGGATGTGCGCTTTGTCCGACATAGGGTGTGCGCTTTGTCCGACATAGGGTGTGCGCTTTGTCCAACATAGGATGTGCGCTTTGTCCGACATAGGGTGTGCGCTTTGCCCGACATAGGGTGTGCGCTTTGTCCAACATAGGGTGTGCGCTTTGTCCGACATAGGATGTGCGCTTTGTCCGACATAGGGTGTGCGCTTTGTCCAACATAGGATGTGCGCTTTGTCCGACATAGGGTGTGCGCTTTGCCCGACATAGGGTGTGCCCCGCACTGAATGTGTCAGTGGAATTACAAAACTGTTGTATGCCATATTTTCGCCCGCTTGAATCAATGACACCTATTATAACAATATATATATATATATATATATATATATATATATATATATATATATATATAAAAATCTAAATTGCTACTATAGTATTTATAATGTGGGATCGGTTAAAGCTGTTCAGGGCCAAAAAAATCAAATTGGTATAATTTACTCTACTCTGCGTCTCCTCAGACTGAACTTGCCCAGGTTGGTTTGGCATCATTTATTTGGAGATAGCGGCACTAATAATTGGATCTGCCGAAATAGAGGGGGTGTGCTGTGCCCCGGGGGGGGTTTGTTGTGCCCCGGGGGTGTGTGCTGTGCCCACCATACTCTACATGTATCAGAACACATTTTTATTCTCAAAAAAGTGTTCTCAAGCAATCTTACACTTGCATCATCATTTATTCAGAATTATACACTTTCTATGTATACGAGACACGAAACTAATAGATTGAAGTAGAACGATTGAAGTACAAGTAAGCATGTTTATTATTATATGGTAATTATTTCGTTTCTAAGACACCTCAATATAATTATTGTTATCATATACAATTACACATCCCAATACATAAGTAGCTATGTACCGTCTGTTCATCAAAACAATCGAGATAACAATCGAGATAACCCGGGTTCGAATCCTCTTGCTGCTGTTTCGAAGCTTTGGTAATTAATTTTCACCTTGCCTCAATTCACTCCACCTTGCCTCAGTTCACTCCACCTTGCCTCAGTTCACTCCACCTTGCCTCAGTTCACTCCACCTTGCCTCAGGTCACTTCATGTTGCCTCAGTTCACTCCACATTGCCTCAGTTCACTCCACCTTGCCTCAGATAACTCCACGTTGCCTCAGTTCACTCCACCTTGCCTCAGTTCACTCCACCTTGCCTCAGTTCACTTCATGTTGCCTCAGTTCACTCCACATTGCCTCAGTTCACTCCACCTTGCCTCAGTTCACTCCGCCTTGCCTCAGTTCACTCCATCTTGCCTCAGGTCACTCCACCTTGCCTCAATTCACTCCATGTTGCCTCAGGTCACTCCACCTTGCCTCAGTTCACTCCACGTTGCCTCAGTTCACTCCACGTTGCCTCAGTTCACTCCACGTTGCCTCAGGTCACTCCACCTTGCCTCAGTTCACTCCACCTTGCCTCAGTTCACTCCACCTTGCCTCAGTTCACTCCACGCTGCCTCAGTTCACTCCACCTTGCCTCAGTTCACTCCACGTTGCCTCAGTTCACTCCACGTTGCCTCAGTTCACCCCACGTTGCCTCAGTTCACTCCACGCTGCCTCAGTTCGCTCCACGCTGCCTCAGTTCACTCCACGCTTCCTCGGTTCACTTAGCTGTTGCATACGTACCTGACCAATAGACAGAGGTGGATATGTGAACGCACAGTCTACGTGCAGCAATCGCAGCGTGGCTGTCTGCTTCCATGAAAAGTCCCTAGGACAGGATACCGCGATATATATATATATATATATATATATATATATATATATATATATATATATATATATATATAAACGTAACAACATTTGTGTTCTTGGCGCATTAAACGGTGTTGAATTGGTAAATGTGAAATGCCTCTTCTATGATGCTCCCTTGCATTTTGTTTGTCCACAATAGTTGTACTGTGGTTTAGCTCACGCGGTTGTCGTTGGCATTGCCGTCAGGCGTGGACCGCGCTAGCAGGAGATGATGCTACGGGAGGCCGCAGCCGTCATCCAGTCGCACAAGGTCGAGCCACGGATCACCAAGGTGGCGTGGCTCCTGCAATTGGAGCAACACGCTAAAGGCGACGGCCATGTGGCAAGTATGAAGACGGAAAAGTCGACCCCGGTGCTCGTTCCAAAGCTGATCACTGCCGCCATCACCGTCACCAAACAGGCCAAGGTGTCGAGTCCGTCGCAGCATAAGCCGTCGGCCAAATACCGGGTCCCGATCTACTACAACAGTCAGCGGGCCACAGGGATCGTGACACGGCGTCAGGCCAAGCAAAATCTCATGTACGAGGAGAACTTCTTGAAGAAGGCGCTCGGGATCGATGACGACGATTATATTCCAGATGCCTATAAACTTCGCAATATGATCGAGCCGGCCAATCTGCCAGCAGCCGGCGCCCCCAAGACCGGCAGCACGAGATCCGTGGTGACTGCGGCCTCTCGACGACTGGAACTAGACACGTCCACCAGCAGAAGACGCAACCACAGCACGAAGGCATCGCACGACAGTTGTGCTTCTGCAGAAAGGCAACAGGACCACTCAGGATGCTTTCCTATCGAAGTTCTGTCTGTGCCGGACGCTTCATGTCGTCTTCAAGGCAGCACCAAGATAAAGCCCGAGTCAAATGAAACTATGAAGCCGGACGCTAGGCATATACAGCGAACGCCGTCGTTGTCAGCGCGCACTAAGAATTCGCGACCGAACATTAGGCCGTTTAAGGTAAACACCTATAAGTAAATGTGACTATGTCGAAATATTTTGAATACGTGGATATACGGGAATGAGAACAACGGTGAAATGTTTTCAGTTCCAGCCAAGGTGGAAGCATTCTCCGAAAGAAATATTATTTAATTGTACACTTTTATCTCACCTTTCCAAGATGTCGTTGGAATAACATGCATGCACATGCGCACACTCAAAAGCGTCAGCTGAAAAAAGTCGCGTTATGAAACACTATCGGCACCTTGGTTAGCACATGTGTACTACATTTTTGCAGAAAAAACTAAATATCACGACACATTCATTTCTATTGAGAATACAGAATTAGGCACCAGAAATTTGATCGTTGAATAACTTGTCCGGACAACACATTCTTAAAGTCAGGCAGGTCACTTCAATCCATATATCCATACATTCATGCATACATGCATACATGCATACATATATACATACATACATGCATACATACATACATACATAAATACATACATACATGCATACATACATACATACATACATACATACATACATACATACATACATACATAAATACATACATACATACATACATACATACATGCATACATACATCCATGTGCAACGAAACGTTCTCCTGTTTTCAGCTGACATGGTGTATTAACATTATAATTATATAATTTTCATCTTTATTTGTTATAGTCAATATAATGTATATTTGATTTATTATGGGTACAACGCGGCACGAAACGTGTTACTTCATTCCAGATACCGCTGCCAGCGGCATCATTAGCTCTAAAAGAGCAGCATGGAGTGGCGACAAAAACCGTAGCACCAATTACAGACATCTGGAAAAGATATGCTAATGCGAAATATCCAATGCTAGACAAACGACCGGAATGTCTCAACGAAACAGCCACCGAAAGTCGTGCCCCTACGGTTGATTACAGCTTAAAAAGAGAGCAGGAAGTCTTCCCGTACCAACAGCAATATACGTCTACCACTCACAACGAATACCAGACACAAGACAAGTCGGCAACATCTCCGATCGATATGAAGACCATTGACACAAACATCGCAAATGAGACATCAGCCATTGCGAGGCCGAAACAATACCACTCGGCTAGACAATGTTGTCCACAAGGACGTACAACACACGCCACGCTACTAGACCGAAGCAGTTACAGCTCAATAAGTTCCGTCTGTCCTCTTGTTGTTGAACGGATTGGTTGGCCAAATGGTAGACAATTTCCCAGGAGTGATGAATCCAGCAGCACTGACAAAGAACAGTCATGGACACAGCAACGAGCGAAGAACAACGAACGAATAACAAGAACGGTGTTTATGGACAAAAGCCGAATGGAAATATGTGTGCTGTTTGACCAGAAGAGCAGCGAGTTGGACGATAAATCAAGCGAGACGTCGCCATCAACGTCAGACACAGACGAGGGACGCAGGAGCAAAACCGTCGAGTCGAAGCGAAGACGCACACCGCGCAAATACCAACGGCGAGGCCAGTCACAGCTGACGTCCTACTGCCGCCAGCACTGGAAACAAGACAACGCGATAACACAGGTCGTCCGGAACTATAAGTCACATGAACGTGGACACTTGAACACGATTCATAAGCAACATTCACAGGAACGCAAGCGTAACTTTGACAAAGAGACACAATGCATGGAGATCACTAAATGTGATGTGGCTCTAGAGACGGATATGTCAGATATCAATGTCGTGACTAAAGACCAAGAAGGAGTGGAACTGGACGGCATAAAGACGACTACTGAAGACAAACATACACCATGCAAAGAGATCACTCACTGTAAACGACCCAACCATCCAACAGTCTACCCAGTTGCGCTTCACACCATCAAGAAACGTGCGTACACGCGGCACCCGGTCTCTCGTCTTAGATGCAAAAAAGGACGTTACAGGAACGGGAGATCAATAATTCGAAGACCACTACCGGACATGCTAAGCGCAGTAACACGTTTAACACAAGTGTGCCAAGAACATGGAATAGATCAACCGAGAACGAAACCGACGAAAAAGCAGACATATCGTATAGTCGGAAACAACACGAAGCAAGTAAAAAGAATCAGAGGAGATTCATCCTACTATGTTGGTCTGAGAGAATCATCAACATCAACATCTCAAGAACACGTCCGGGCAAACGTTGCCTCCACGCCGTATGCCATACTAAAGACAACCAAGCCAGTCTGCAAAGTGGCCGATTGGACATACACTTTTAAAGGAGAAGACGGCATACGCAAGCGAGACAACATTACGAAACCTGATGACGTCAATACAAAGTACAAAGCTTTGACGGTAGGATGCAACAATAACTCCAACTGCATTATGCTTGCCAGGCTGGAGACCGACAGTGGTCGCTCTACACTTCTCTTCTCTGACGACCAACGCAGCTACAAGCCACACAAAGGCAAACAGAATGTTGCGGACGCCCCAGCTTCAAGCAAAGGCGGACACAAAAATACCTCACCAACACTTAACAACGCATTTGTTAGCTTACAAGACACGTGTCGCCCTCGAGCAACGGGCCTTGTGAAACCGAAAGCGAAACCTGTTAAAAGGTTGACGTGTTCTCCTCTTTTCAGTAGTAAAACAAAAGTGGCCACGAAACGCTACATCGATGTTTCCTGTGGTTCTAATATGAGAGTTAAGACTGCAGCGCAAGAGTATTACCCACAAATGGATATAAAGCCAAAGGCAAAACTAAACACATCGAGGAAACAAGGTTCGTCAGGCACGGAAAGGAAACAAGTAATTACTGAAGATGTTCAAAAGAGGAAACACCCCGATGTTTCGTCCAGTTCCTTTAATGGTAAAGACACGAAGCCAAGATCAAAATATGACGTATTCGCCGCGCCACAAATCACTCGAAAGACAATAACTGGACTCAGCTCTAGTAAAAAATACACAATGCCCAACAAAATACCGAAACCCGCAGGCACGCACCCGTCAAAGTTAAGGACGGAAGCGACTATTTCCCCAACCATTCGCCGCAACCCAATAACACCATCTAGTTCGACGAAGAAAGGAGACCATCACGCCGACAGACCGAACGCGAAGCCTCGTATCAGGCCATCGGCAGAACACAAGAAGCGGGACATCAGTCGAGACCGAGGCACGTCATATCGGCGTTCTGTCCGACAGGCGGGAAAGAAACTCGACAGCAACGCATTCTATCGCCTGTTGGCGAACAACAAGTGCGTCTCGTACGGGATCCACACAGCCGGCAATGCGTTCCAGCAGCTCGTGCCGGCAAGGAGTCGCGCCAAACACTGCCACAATGCCGCCGAGATCCTCGCGGTATCGCCGTTGGTCAGACAACCACCGCCAAAGATGCACAGGACGGAGTCATTGGCACGCAATAGGAGCCACTACGTCGATATGAAGCCGACGCAATGCAAGAATGAGAGCGGGACATTCGGCTGCTCGCTCCTATCCGGCGTCGGAAGCAGTGCAGCCGGCCAATGGGGATACAAACCACACAACATGTGGTCGTTCTGGAGTCCGTCCGTGTCGAATGAAAGCACCGCTACCGACCTGACAGCAGACGTAAGTGTGCCGCATGCTGAACTCGTGCACGAAAGTCTCTTCACACACTTAATGCCATGCAATGCCTAGAATCCCTTTCTGTACCAGCAATACACCATAACGTTCAACATATATCCAACACGAAGCAATCCGTTCCCGAGAGTTAACTTCGGTCAAGACGACGATAATATAACATAGCTATCTCATAACATGGGCAGCTTCAGAGACCGGGATAACTCAATATTTTATGAGCAAACGCCACTGCAGAATGCTCAAAACAACCCAGCTGAACACATTACGTTTGCGTTTCTAGTTCGTGCGTTGGTTCATCATATTCCATTCCACTACATTCAACCAACCTGTTACTCATTGCCATATTAAGTGGCCTACCTGCAAACCCAGCTGCCGTAGTGTAAAAAAACTTACATTCTAGTTTGTTTTGAACTTGGTGTTGTTGCAAAGAACACAAAATCACCACTATCCGTGGCTTAGAACTTGTGTGTTGAACGTGACTGGGTTTGAAGGTGCATGCAGTGATCATTCTTAGCCGGGTTTGTAGTGAGGATAAAGCATAACTCTGGTTGCGTCTTCCATTCGCAGCCGAATCATCGTTGTTATTCCTCGGCCTTCCTCTCCCCGATGCTGGCGAAGGTGCAACTGTGGAAGAACTGGGCCTTCAACAAGCTCATCTCGATGTCGAGCACCCAGCATCTACGCGATGCCGACAAGACGAGCCCTCCACACAGCCCCTGGACGACCAGGCCTCCACACAGCCCCTGGACGACCAGGCCTCCAAGTCGCACGCCGTCCAGGTTCGTCTGTGCTCACTCAACACGACTATATCATTTACTATGTCACTCACAATGGTCATACGGTCAAAGAGAACTTTTCACATTTGAACAAAAAAGTTCACAATGTGTCCACACGAACTACTGGGCTAGGAATATATAAGTTAGTTTTACTGAAATATCGTATATATTACACTATTTCAATACGAATATTCGATTAGTATTCGATGATCCAAAAATGTTTCATTCATCTTCCATTTGCTAACATCAAACACTATAACAGACACTAGTGTACAAAAGAACAAGGAGTCGGTTATAAAAATGCATTTGTTTGTCCCACAGAAGCAACAGTCACGGAGCCAAATCGAGCTCGGTAGTCAAGCTCAACGACCGTGGCCACATGTACCCGCCGAAGAAGGTCCCCAGCGCCCGCTTAAAGTCTCAGTCGGTATGTCAGCGGTGTTCGTCAACTGCACAAGGCGGCCCGGTCAGAGCGACCAGCGGCAAGGCGTCCGACCACGAACTGACCCGCCGAGGCTGCGGCTTCACGACCAACGAGTCGCCGGACTACAAGAAGAGACGGCTCTACCGTTAGACGAACACGATGCCAAAGTCACAGCGAGCCTCTACCATCATCGAAACGATGGGCTCTACTGTTATACTTACATGAATACGATGCTACCGTTATTGGTTGGCTCAACCGTTAGACGTCCATGAACACGATGCCGTCGTCACCAGTGGGTTCTACGTTAGAACTCCATGAACACGATGCTACCGTTACCCCGCGGCTGCATCGTTAGACCTCCATGAACACGATGTCGCCGTTATCAATGTCCAGTACATGGAAAAATGTGACTGAGAAGCTCAATGGATGCGTTTGGCTTCCGCTGTATTCCATAATCGTCCTGCCATTCGAAACAGCGCGATTTCTCTTCTGCTGCTAACACGTTTACTGTTCGTAGGTAACGTAAAACGTTCCAAGTTAGTGTTATGTTACGCATATGAACTTCATGGTTCGATATTCGACATATGTTCCGTCCGCCAGATAAACCGGGTTGAACGAACAAAAAGAACCGTGAAACAAAACAAAAGTGAGATTTATTATTTCGGATATATTTTTGGGTAACACGATTGGGTTGTAACGTTATGTGCGAGGGCCTCTGACTTTGCCACGCCTCAGGAAAATAGTTCGCAATTTGTTGGTTCAAACAAACAATACAATTAAGTCGCAGTTCCCGCTTAGTACCGTAAACTGGTTTCGAACAAAGAAACTATGACATCGCATCAAGCGATAGCAATACGTGAAATATTATAATCACTTGCTAACAACGGAAAGGGATAGGCAGGTATACCGAGATAAATTTTAAAAGACAAGCAAATATATATTTATTTATTTGTTCATTTTAAAACTAAATGCCACTTTTGAGTGAAAGTACACGATGCGACCAAAATCCGAATTAAAATTAAATGAACTAGAAATTAGCGTGTTGTTAAGATTCAGAAAAACTCACAAATTTAGAGCGTCGCGGTTTTGTAAAAGGATAGCAATAGGTTGGCTAAAAATGGAGGAGAAAGAGATGGACACGGAAGCGTTCAAAGACAGAATGGTAGAGTGAACGCAACTTCAAGGTTCGGCGTGTTTTGGATTTCTCTGTTTATAATTTGAGGGCAGCATTTCATGTAAGATAGTTGCACTAAGGCATATCATATACATATATCTTAATAATCTACATTATATATAGTGAACCTTTGAATCCTGTGCACGCAATGTGTCTGTCACAATGACAGTAGTTGTACGATTCACAAATAAATCCGACCTCCCTTTTGTGCATTCATTGTATGTCAGTGTTTCGAATCAGCCGCGCCATCTGTGGGATAGTTGTGGCAGATATGTTGCAGGCGACGGTGACGATACCGAATACTTGCAATTTGTTTAGTTGGACTATCATCCGACAGATGGCGAAACTGCGTAACAGGTACCCTTATATATGCTACAGGTGCGAAACTTCCATGATTTTGTTTATCACGAATTGTAGGATTTGGCCTGGGGTGTGTGTTTGTGAATGCGGAATCTACCAGTTAAATTTGCTTCGTCGTACTTTAAATAATAAAGATCACTTAATAGTTAAACAACATGGCTTGGTTTAGAGATGCCTGCAGTGCGATGTCATCATCATCACCTGTCTCGAGATTGACTGTTGGGTATTTCCACTCCTATTCAAGTTTTTTGTTCAGTCTGCGGTCCTTGCGTTGTCGTCCCGCGGTACGTCGTCGTGGACAGAACACCCGCAGCATGTCATCCTTGGGTTGTCGTCCCGCGGTACGTCGTCGTGGACAGAACACCCGCAGCATGTCATCCTTGGGTTGTCGTCCCGCGGTACGTCGTCGTGGGCAGAACACCCGCAGCATGTCATCCTTGGGTTGTCGTCCCGCGGTACGTCGTCGTGGACAGAACACCCGCAGCATGTCATCCTTGGGTTGTCGTCCCGCGGTACGTCGTCGTGGGCAGAACACCCGCAGCATGTCATCCTTGGGTTGTCGTCCCGCGGTACGTCGTCGTGGGCAGAACACCCGCAGCATGTCATCCTTGGGTTGTCGTCCCGCGGTACGTCGTCGTGGACAGAACACCCGCAGCATGTCACCCATGCATAAACATATTACGAAAAGGTGCAGCACAAGATAAGTGGAGCTAAAATCCATCGAGCTTTCCACGCAAATGATGTGGGCTGCAGGAAGGAGATAAACTGTGTCCTCAGTCTGCTGGCATGAATCAAGCGAGAGCGACTCGTGAGGGAAATCGTTCTGCGCTGAACGGCTCATGGGTGTATTGCAATAACTCATTCAATACAACTAAGTCGATCTGCTCTGTAAGACCACCGGGTGCGACACTGGTTGTACTAAGAATGTCCCGATGTGCTTCAATGAAACAATCAACCACCCAGTTTGTTGATATATATTTCTTTATATAAATCAACATCGAACGTGTACATATGCTCTGACAATTCTGCAACAGTTGACAAATAAAACTGATAGCAGGGACGCAAGACAATTCCCATGCGATCTTTAAAGGAAAATATAGCATTATAACGACAACCCGGAATATTCTCACTAAAATTCTACTATGGCATGTATGACGACAAAGATCATGTCAAAACGGCTTACTTCGCGTCACACAATAATTCCCAAGTTGACAGTTAATTGTACTCCGATAACCTATTACTTTGCTAACATCGGTATCTTTTAACAAGATTTAACAAGATTAGACAAGGAAGCAATTGGTTTATCGAGAGTCCAACATTTTCTCATCTTTGTGTAATCCGCCCTCCTGAGCTATGAGTTCACCGTGCACACACATTTACGCTGCTAACATTTACACAATCTGTAGATAATTTGTTCCATGCATTTATTGTCCTCAGCCAGAACGAGTACTTCCTGACATCGAATCTACACTGATCCTTTACATATGTTACCTCATGTCCTCTAGCTCTACTGTCTTTCTTGAGTGAGAAACAATATATCTATCAATATTTTCATACCCATTCAATATCATAAAAAACTTCAATTTGATCTCCTCTTAACCTCTTTGTCTCTGGGGTTGTTAAGCCACATTTCTTTAGGCGTTCTCTATAACTAAAGGTCTCTCAGTTCTGGAATCATTTTAGTTGCTCTCCTCTGTATTCGTACAAGCGTATCTATATCCTTCTTACGATATGGTCTCCAAGCTTGTATACAGTATTTTAAATGAGGCATAACTACTGTTTATACAGATGTATACTTAGCTCTATTTCCTTATGTTACATTTCGCTTAATCAACCCAATAATTTGATTACACTTTGAAGCTGCAATACCAAACTGCTCCGAAATTTTCACACCAACGCTTATTCTTGTGTATGATAGATTGCTTTGCGTTGAGGTTGGAATGTTGCCGGGGAACATTTTTCTCTAGATCTGCAGCATACGCCGCAGTGTAAAAAGTGATGCCCCCTAGCGGGGACTAATTTGATTTAATCTAGATTGCCAGTCCTATGTAACATTATTAGCGCGTGAAACGAGTTGAAAGGCAACGTCTCTGTGTCTACCTGGGTATTTCTAGCACACATTACGCGGACGAATTCCAGCCGAAAGTATATCGCATGAAATCGATCAATCATTGTTTCGTCTTTGTCTTGTCGTCCTTCTCAATAATTACAGCAAATCAACACTGTTTTAGAATGAGACCAGCCCTAGTCGTTTACGTCGTTCCACTCAAGGTTGTGCTCTCCAACCCGGGGGTGGTGGTGGGGTGGTGGTGAAGGGGGGGCATGACATAGGCCGCTCTTCTACAGCAAGCTGTGGAACCACATTTAGTATCCGCTAACTCGAAAAATTTATGAGAGATTGGCAGCCTTTCAGCCGTGTTAGCGGTATGCACGTACGCATATCACTTATACCCACACGCACACGTACTACACACTGTAGCACATATAATCGGACACGGCATACGGCCTTTTCCGAATTTCGCTTTGTTTAAATGTATGTGTAAATAGCTACATGCGCTACAGGAGCTACAGGAGCTACAGGAGCTACAAGTGCTACAAGAGCTACAAGTGCTACAAGAGCTACAGGAGCTACAAGAGCTACAAGAGCTACAAGAGCTACAGGAGCTACAAGAGCTACAAGAGCTACAAGAGCTACATGAGCTACATGAGCTAGAGGAGCTACAGGAGCTACAAGAGCTACAAGAGCTACAAGTGCTACCCATAAGTTTGGCTTACTTTGATTTTATATGATTTGACATACAAACGGTCCCCGCGGTACACTTCACCAGGATCTACCACCATAATCCATCACATCATCAAGTACTGCTCAGTGCGAGGTCAACCTTTCTCTTTCGCATTCACCGAGTAGAAGGAATGCGACGTGTTTGCGGTGTTACGGCTGACCATATACGTGGTCAGCCGTGAGCGATCGCCAGACCAGATGGTTAATAATTTAACCAAACATACACGTCGGGTACGTGGTAGGCATATATTTACTATCACACGCACACGCATGCATAACGCGCCTACGCACACACACGCATAAACCAAAGACAGTACACATGCACGCAATTGCACACGCACGCACGCACGCACGCAGGCGCGCGCACCGCACACACACACATATTTATTTATTTATTTATTTTAAAAAGCGTCACATCCAATACAGTTCACAGCGCTTTACAATTATGAAGAAAATATATTGAAAATAACGCGGTGTAATAAAAACAATACATGTAATAACATATATAAAATTGTATATAATATTTCGCTATAAAATAATAATAATAATAATAATTAAGATGGATATATAAATATAAACATGGATCATAAGAAAAACTAGCAGCATGGCACAAATAATATCATATAATAAAATAAATTAGGTTAAACAAAATATAATAATAAACTAACATAAATGTACACATCAATAAGTTAAGCTAAACAGTGGCCAGGCTAATTACGCCAAACAGAATAAAGGAAATAAATGAACTCATGCATTGATTGTGTGTGTGTGTGTGTGTTGTATGTGCGTGCATGCGTGCGTCCATCCGTGTGTGCATGCGTGCGTGCGTCCGTGCGTGCATGCGTGCTTCTGTGCGTGCGTTTATATTAACGAATACGTAACACACTGATCCTCTTCACGTGTGTCATTTTGAGGCTCTCGACGCGTTAATGCCCTAAGCTCTCGATATCATGTGACAATTAAGATCGGGTTGATCTCGTCATATTTCCTTTATTGATTGTGTAAGCTCTCGTGACATGTCACAATCAATACCATCTTAATTCCGTTCTTTCTCTGCTCTCTCTGCGAGAGATGAGTGAGAGAGAGGAGGGAGAGAGAAAGAGAGGAGGGAGAGAGAAAGAGAGGAGGGAGAGAGAAAGAGAGGAGGGAGAGAGAAAGAGAGGAGGGAGAGAGAAAGAGAGGAGGGAGAGAGAAAGAGAGGAGGGAGAGAGAAAGAGAGGAGGGAGAACGAAAGAGAGGAGGGAGAGAGAAAGAGAGGAGGGAGAGAGAAAGAGAGGAGGGAGAGAGAGAAAGAGAGGAGGGAGAGAGAAAGAGAGGAGGGAGAGAGAAAGAGAGGAGGAGAGAGAGAGAGGGGGAGAGAGAAAGAGAGGAGGGAGAGAGAGAAAGAGAGGAGGGAGAGAGAAAGAGAGGAGGGAGAGAGAAAGAGAGGAGGGAGAGAGAAAGAGAGGAGGGAGAGAGAAAGAGGGAGGGAGAAAGAAAGAGAGGAGGGAGAGAGAAAGAGAGGAGGGAGAGAGAGAAAGAGAGGAGGGAGAGAGAAAGAGAGGAGGGAGAGAGAAAGAGAGGAGAGAGAGAGAAAGAGAGGAGGGAGAAAGAAAGAGAGGAGGGAGAGAGAAAGAGAGGAGGGAGAGAGAAAGAGAGGAGGGAGAGAGAAAGAGAGGAGGGAGAGAGAAAGAGAGGAGGGAGAGAGAAAGAGAGGAGGGAGAGAGAAAGAGAGGAGGGAGAGAGAAAGAGAGGAGGGAGAGAGAAAGAGAGGAGGGAGAGAGAAAGAGAGGAGGGAGAAAGAAAGAGAGGAGGGAGAGAGAAAGAGAGGAGGGAGAGAGAAAGAGAGGAGGGAGAGAGAAAGAGAGGAGGGAGAAAGAAAGAGAGGAGGGAGAGAGAAAGAGATGAGGGAGAGAGAAAGAGAGGAGGGAGAACGAAAGAGAGGAGGGAGAGAGAAAGAGAGGAGGGAGAGAGAAAGAGAGGAGGGAGAGAGAGAAAGAGAGGAGGGAGATAGAGAAAGAGAATGAATGAATGAAAGTTTATTCACCAACCACTACCACCAACAATAACAACATACTACAGGAGCATAGCATGGTGTGCTGCTGCTGCTGCTGCTGCTGCTGCTGCTGCTGCTGTTGCTGCTGCTGCTGCTGCTGCTGCTGCTGCTGCTGCTGCTGCTGAAGGAACATAGATGAAGTCATACGACTTATAAGTTGCTATGCACTTCTCAAACTAAATAAATAGAAGTAAAAATGTACAATATAGCATTCACAATTCACTGATAAACTTATCACAGTGGTGCTAGTGCTATTAATAAATTAACATAATTAACATAACTTTCAGTTAAAAGTTTATAAATATGCAGTAAGTAATGACAATTTTAATGGTTTTTTAAACTGTGTTAAACTTGGCAGCTGAGTTATTTAATTTGTTCAACTATTCAACGTTTGTATACGTTTGATAGTGAGTGACAATAGTCTGAGGGTGGAGTTTAACATGAAACAGACACAGACACAGACACACACGCACACGCACACGCACACGCACACGCACACGCACACGCACACGCACACGCACACGCACACGCCCACGCACACGCACACGCACACACACACACACATATATATATGAATCAGATGCGTCGGTATTACATAACACACTCGAATATATACCTTTATTTAGAAGCGCAACAACACAACAAAGTGTTGCCAGTATTATATATATATATGTATATATATATATATATATATATATATATATATATATAATGTGAAAACATCGTAATACAGAAATGCGTTATATTTTGCTCGGTGCATGGGTGCATTTTGGTTTTAGTACTATATCTTCTTATCGGTTATGTGTATTTCTTAAATGCGACTAGACTATTGTATCTATCTTCTCTACACAACGTACATTGTTCGAGGTTTCTTCGATTCATCTATCTTAACAGAAAATAGGCTGCTCCTTGGGTGAAAATCAATGCTCTGTAGAGTACCATTTATATATATATATATATATATATATATATATATATATATATATATATATATATATATTATGTATATATATATATATATATATATATATATATAAATATATATATATATATATATATATATATATATATATATATATATATATATATATATATATATATATATATATATATATATATATATATATATATATATATATATATATATATATATATATATATATATATATATATATATATATATATATATATATATATATATATATATAATGAACGAGAGCCACATTAATACTGTATGGGAGGGAGGGGACAAGACCAAAGAGATACTGTATGGGAAACATGAAAACATCGTAATACAGAAATGCGTTATATTTTGCTCGGTGCATGGGTGCATTTTGGTTTTAGTACTATATCTTCTTATCGGTTATGTGTATTTCTTAAATGCGACTAGACTATTGTATCTATCTTCTCTACACAACGTACATTGTTCGAGGTTTCTTCGATTCATCTATCTTAACAGAAAATAGGCTGCTCCTTGGGTGAAAATCAATGCTCTGTAGAGTACCATATATATATATATAAATATATATATATATATATATATATATATATATATATATATATATATATATATATATATATATATATATATATATATCTATATATATTTATGTATATATATATATATATATAAATTATATATATATATATATATATATATATATATATTTATGTATATATATATATATATATATATATATATATATATATATATATATATATATATATATATATATATATATATATAAATGAACGAGAGCCACATTAATACTGTATGGGAGGGAGGGGGACAAGACCACAGAGATACTGTATGGGAGGGAGTGGGGACAAGACCAAAGAGATACTGTATGGGAGGGAGGGGGACAAGACCACAGAGATACTGTATGGGAGGGAGGGGGGACAAGACCACAGAGATACTGTATGGGAGGGAGGGGGGACAAGACCACAGAGATACTGTATGGGAGGGAGGGGGACAAGACCACAGATATACTGTATGGGAGGGAGGGGGACAAGACCACAGAGATACTGTATGGGAGGGAGGGGGGACAAGACCACAGAGATACTGTATGGGAGGGAGGGGGACAAGACCACAGAGATACTGTATGGGAGGGAGGGGGGACAAGACCACAGAGATACTGTATGGGAGGGAGGGGGACAAGACCACATAGATACTGTATGGGAGGGAGGGGGGACAAGACCACAGAGATACTGTATGGGAGGGAGGGGGACAAGACCACAGAGATACTGTATGGGAGGGAGGGGGACAAGACCACAGAGATACTGTATGGGAGGGAGGGGGACAAGACCACAGAGATACTGTATGGGAGGGAGGGGGACAAGACCACAGAGATACTGTATGGGAGGGAGGGGGGGACAAGACCACAGAGATACTGTATGGGAGGGAGGGGGACAAGACCACATAGATACTGTATGGGAGGGAGGGGGACAAGACCACAGAGATACTGTATGGGAGGGAGGGGGACAAGACCACAGAGATACTGTATGGGAGGGAGGGGGACAAGACCACAGAGATACTGTATGGGAGGGAGGGGGGACAAGACCACATAGATACTGTATGGGAGGGAGGGGGAACAAGACCACAGAGATACTGTATGGGAGGGAGGGGGACAAGACCACAGAGATACTGTATGGGAGGGAGGGGGACAAGACCACAGAGATACTGTATGGGAGGGAGGGGGAACAAGACCACAGAGATACTGTATGGGAGGGAGGGGAACAAGACCACATAGATACTGTATGGGAGGGAGGGGGGGACAAGACCACAGAGATAGTGTATGGGAGGGAGGGGGACAAGACCACAGAGATACTGTATGGGAGGGAGGGGGACAAGACCACATAGATACTGTAGTGGGAGGGAGGGGGAACAAGACCACAGAGATACTGTATGGGAGGGAGGGGGACAAGACCACATAGATACTGTATGGGAGGGAGAAGGGACAAGACCACAGAGATACTGTATGGGAGGGAGGGGACAAGCACAGAGATACTGTATGGGAGGGAGGGGGAACAAGACCACAGAGATACTGTATGGGAGGGAGGGGAACAAGACCACATAGATACTGTATGGGAGGGAGGGGGACAAGACCACATAGATACTGTATGGGAGGGAGGGGGACAAGACCACATAGATACTGTATGGGAGGGAGGGGGACAAGACCACAGATATACTGTATGGGAGGGAGGGGGACAAGACCACAGAGATACTGTATGGGAGGGAGGGGGACAAGACCACAGAGATACTGTATGGGAGGGAGGGGGGACAAGACCACAGAGATACTGTATGGGAGGGAGGGGGGACAAGACCAAAGAGATACTGTATGTGAGGGAGGGGGGACAAGATCACAGAGATACTGTATGGGAGGGAGGGGGACAAGACCACAGAGATACTGTATGGGAGGGAGGGGGGACAAGACCACAGAGATACTGTATGGGAGGGAGGGGGACAAGACCACAGAGATACTGTATGGGAGGGAGGGGGACAAGACCACAGAGATACTGTATGGGAGGGAGGGGGACAAGACCACAGAGATACTGTATGGGAGGGAGGGGGACAAGACCACAGAGTTACTGTATGGCAAGGGGGGACAAGAGCACAGAGATACTGTATGGGAGGGAGGGGGAACAAGACCACAGATATACTGTATGGGATGGAGGGGGGACAAGACCACAGAGATTCTGTATGGGAGGGAGGGGGAACAAGACCACATAGATACTGTATGAGAGGGAGAGGGACAAGACCACAGAGATACTGTATGGGAGGGAGGGGAACAAGACCACATAGATACTGTATGAGAGGGAGGGGGACAAGACCACAGAGATACTGTATGGGAGGGAGGGGGACAAGACCACATAGATACTGTTTGGGAGGGAGGGGGACAAGACCACAGAGATACTGTATGGGAGGGCGGGGGAACAAGACCACATAGATACTGTATGGGAGGGAGGAGGGACAAGACCACAGAGATACTATATGGGAGGGAGGGGAACAAGACCACATAGATACTGTATGAGAGGGAGGGGGACAAGACCACAGAGATACTGTATGGCAGGGAGGGGGACAACACCACATAAATACAGTAAGCCAGGGAGGGCGGACAAGACCACAGAGATACTGTATGGGAGGGAGGGGGGACAAGACCACACAGATACTGTATGGGAGGGAGGGGGACAAGACCACATAGATACTGTATGGGAGGGAGAGGAACAAGACCACAGAGATACTGTATGGGAGGGAGGGGGACAAGACCACATAGATACTGTATGGGAGGGAGGGGGACAAGACCACAGAGATACTGTATGGGAGGGAGGGGGACAAGACCACAGAGATACTGTATGGGAGGGAGGGGGAACAAGACCACAGAGATACTGTATGGGAGGGAGGGGGACAAGACCACATAGATACTGTATGGGAGGGAGGGGGACAAGACCACAGAGATTCTGTATGGGAGGGAGGGGGGACAAGACCACATATATACTGTAAGGGCGGGAAGGGGGACAAGACCAAAGATATACTGTATGGGAGGGAGGGGGGACAAGACCACAGAGATACTGTATGGGAGGGAGGGGGACAAGACCACAGAGATACTGTATGGGAGGGAGGGGGGACAAGACCACAGAGATACTGTATGGGAGGGAGGGGGGACAAGACCACAGAGATACTGTATGGGAGGGAGGGGGGACAAGACCAAAGATATACTGTATGGGAGGGAGGGGGGACAAGACCACAGAGATACTGTATGGGAGGGAGGGGGACAAGACCACAGAGATACTGTATGGGAGGTAGGGGGGACAAGACCACAGATATACTGTATGGGAGGGAGGGGGACAAGACCACAGAGATACTGTATGGGAGGGAGGAGGGACAAGACCACAGAGATACTGTATGTAAGGGAGGGGGGACAAGACCACATAGATACTGTATGGGAGGGAGGGGGGACAAGACCACAGAGATACTGTATGGGAGGGAGGGGGAAAAGACGACAGAGATACTGTATGGGAGGGAGGGGGGGACAAGCCGAATTAAATCATATCAACAATGACGTGTCTTGAGAGCTTACATAATCAATACCAGGAAACACTGATGAGACTAATTCGGCCTTAATTGTCACATAATATCGAGAGCTTACGACATGTACGCGTCGTGGGCGTTGTGCCTCAACACGATACACGTGTGACGAGTCAGTAAGGTCTCAGTGGCTTTGTGGCGTGCTTGTAGCTGTGAACGAATGGTGAGAACCATGTAACTATCCAGAAACAAACCATCATCGACGGTTGTCTAAGTGTGTTGTGTTAGAAAGTACTCGCATGCAGTTACAATTCCAGACACCTGTTCCATGTTCAAACAATTGCTGTGTATTCCGAAGCACGGCTTAGGATATCATTTGAGTATCCCTCGGACTATTACGAGCAAACAGATAAACCGGGATAACGTTATTATACAGCACTTAAGTGCAATCCTTCTGGAAGCATAAAAAGGAAGGCCTAAATAAACTCTGAAAATAACCTTCTTAGGGAAGGGAACGGTTGTAAGCCAAACAAAAATAGACAAGATTGCTGCCGTGGCTCAGTGCAGAGGAAGGAAATGTGCGATAGTTTCCACCCGTTGCGACGCCTTTGGCGCAAAACGGTGGGATGAGAAGCATTATTGATAATTTCATTTTTGTCCAAAACACCTATTGCCCCACAGTGCTACCGAGTAAGATCACAATACACAAGTAACTCTGTTATTCACATCCATTTTCTTGGTACATGTGACTCCATTTCTGGTCTTAGACATTACGTATTATCCTATCTTTAATGGCATAATTTCATATCAAATTATCCACCTCTTAATATATTATGGTTGAGTGACATACGATAAACACTAGACTACGCTCCAGTCTAAAACGCTGGTCATATAGTATGTTCACTGTTGATATGATTTAGCAAAGTGTACGCGTATCCCAAGTGTCTAGGTACGTTAGATTGATTGATTCGTCAACATAAGGTCTACATAATTCGTGGCGTCTACCTCATGCTGTGTCGTGAGTTATACGTCGAATTTCGGGAAGAGTTGGATGTTATCCAAATTCCGTGAAACATTTCTCATTAAAAGCTTGCTTCTGTTCAGGTCGCTGGCGTCGTGTGCCTACGTGTCCAAAAAGAGTGTGTTTCTGACAACCTGTTTTGATCACGCAGGAAACCTCACTTTGTTGATAAGATGAGGAATATTGTTTCGTTGATCATAGAAAAGTGTCTCCTGGATACACATTATGTGGGGTTTGCCTTTTGTCGGCGTGATATAACTATCAAACGAACACAAAATAATTATCCGTATTCTATGAGATGAAGCAGTCGTGTGTAATCGCTGACAACGTTCGAGCTATCATACTAGAACTGAATTATATTTGTCCAAAAGGCCAAGTAATCGTTCTCGATTACATTGCCAAAGTAATCGTAATCGATTATATTGCCAAAGTAATTGTAATCATGATTACAACTGCAACTGCATTTTTAGCATATGTCTGTTTCGCAGATCCCAGTACAATGCAAGCAGCCTTTCTCTTATTCCCGTATCTAATTCATGCAGGGTGTATTTTAATAGTGTTTGATTTTTAATTTCATTGATTAGGTTGACAACATGAGGGTTTTTATTTCATCATATCAATTATATTCTTGAATGTAATCATGATTACAGGCAAAAGTATTCGAAATCAATAACACCCAGTTTCTAAATAATCATACCTGTAATCACACACAAATTGTAAAAGTAATTGTAATTGATTATATTTGTGATGTAATCACCCTATCTCTCCTTTACAATACAATCACGTTAGAAATGTCTTCATTACAGGTAAGCAAATCTGGTACAGGTCCATGAAGAAATTAATGATACGTTATTTGCTTACATATGTTGTATTCTAATCACTACTGCAGCCTAGAATATACTTAGTCCATTTGTGTACTGCATCAAGTGTGACACGTCCAACCATCATTAACATATAGACGTTTGTAAGGAGATATGATTGAACGTTTTTTAAATTACGCACAATTTATGCGAAAATTAATTCTCACCTACACTTTTAAAATGGGATGAAGCATCTTTCAGGACAGGGAATAGAGGTCATATGCTAACATTGTTTACTCAGAGTGACTGAGCCTTGGAATTCCCTGTCTGAAACAGTCGTATAGACAAAATCCATAAATTCAATTAAAAACCGACTGGGTAAATTCTGGTCCAACCAGGTAATTTTATATAACTTTGAAGCACCATGGAACCGGAACTCTTGAATTATTGTTAGATGATGAAGAAAATTTGATCAATGAAGAATCACAAATATAATCAACATAGTGTCAACACAACCAGCACAGTTGTCATTGCGCTTGAACTAATATTATCTTCTTCAGAAACACTGCAGTAATATTATTCCAAACAGGAAGTGTCGCCACGACCACATTATACGCCTGTCACATTAAAAACATCGAAACTATTTTCTCTGGCAGCTACCGAGGGGGTTCCGGGCAATATGTGCCTATTAGAAAATGTTTACAAATTCAAGTACATGGTGGAGTAGTTTACAGTTCTTTACTAAAACGTATATACTACATAAAGAAAATATTGGTATTTGAATGGTGGTTAGATATCTCATAATTTGTTAGTATGTGGACATTTCAATGTTTGCTTACGAAAAAACGTTTGTTTTTTGACAAGTTCAAGGAAAACTAATGATACGTATCCTGAAAACCATAACGATTACATCAGTTTGATTCCTGGGTGATTTATAAATCTTTACGTCGCCGCGCACAGATTAGAAATTGTAAAAATAGTTATTATGCAGCAATTAAGCTAGTGCACATAGAACCCACCGAGAGGGCGGAGCGTAACACCGTAACACCGTAACACCGTAACACCTTAAACATGGCAGCTCTGAGATAACCACACCCCGTCCATATATTTATATATTTACATATTACATATTTTCGCCGGGGCACCTAAAGCCAAGATGACTAGAAAGGTGGTGTCCCTTAAATATTTATTGTAATTATCAAGAGATTGCATTATGTCAATTTCGTTCAAATATGTCGAAACAACGGAGGCTTGATTGACAAACTCTCACATTGAATTATTTATACGGAAATATTATCTGTAAAAGCATTGTCTGATTTTCTTATAAAATTACCACTGTACATACGTCTTGGGGTTGCAAGATCCTAGTGGCACAATTTGTGAATATTTGAAATAATAAGCGATGATGTTTTGGAAGAAAAAGATAATGTATAAGGGACATAAAGGTGTCTCGAGAGGCGGTTGTGGCACAGGTGGCGTGGCGGGAGGCTGGGACCGGTAGAGAGGCTCTGTGGAGACAGCGGTTCAGGTGCTACACTCAGACTTCCAAGGTCGCGGACACCTAATCTGTCGGACAAAGTGGTCGTTGAGGTGTAGCGACGACACGACGCCCGTGTTGCTGTAGGTGACTGGCGTTGCCGACCTAAATGCACTGTCTTTTTTCGAAAAACACTCCCCAAATTTAGCAGATGCCATTCTACATCCTAGTGGTGACCGTTGACGTGTGCACAGTACGTTTTTCATAACAATCTCCTACAAAAGTGTCGAGTGTAAGTCTAAATAAGTGCTTTGTTGGCATTCATCCAATAGAATACGTGTTACCAAACAACATTATTTAAAACTATCTAATTTTGTTCATAGCTCGGTGTATTTGTGAGTATTACCACTACAGCCGAAATTATTCAAATCACACTGCGGATGAATACAAGAACAAGGAAACAAATGGCGTATGGAGAATATCATGAAGATATAGCGCAAACGGCATTAAGTAGTTCTCCTAGACACAATAAATTCAAACGGCGGCAACAAGGCATAGACGACATAAATAAACCACAACACTTCTGGGGTTTCGCTGTTTTTCTCACACGTCCAAGTACCAAAATATTCACAAGACTCCAGAACGTGAATTGTTAAAAAATTTCTTCAAAAAAAAAACAGATGAAAGCTGACGAGGATGCTACACTGACATATGTCTGAGTGCAAACGGAGGAGTTCTTGGAATTGGAAAGTATGTAGGACAGGAATCCATATCTGGCTGCCATAACATATTGTGGCGTAAAACGTAATGGCAAGTTCCTGATCCATTAGCGCATTAGCCATGAAATTGCATCTGACCGGCTCGTTTCATAACCAGTTCCGTGCGCGCCTCTGTAATATATATATATGTTCGGATTACGGATTAAATGCCATACGAAATAGCGATTCTACCGCACGCAAATGGATCAATCCAACGCGGCTTGCCGTAAACATCCCCGGCGCGACTCGCCAATTCGGCTGTGGGCCGAGACGATTTTGTGCTGATGTGTTTCTAAAACTTCCCCGTTGGCTGGACGATGTATATTGAAGTGGTCAAGGGCTTATGGATGCACGTCGATGCAATGTTTTTTGCTACTTCCCTCCATCCGGCCACCCGGCCACCCGTCCAACCCCAAAACCCTCCACCCTGCCATCCCTCCACTGTGCTGTCGCTGCACTGCGCAGTGGCTCAACTGGTTTTATGTTTGTCTCCTGACCAGGATGTACTGGTTTCGGAACAACGCCGTTTAAACAGTATGTCACTTTTTAAGTGGGTACAACCTGCCGACACATCTATCATCAGGCATCTTGGTTTAGGATGCAGGAATGTGTTGGAAGTTGGAGTTGTGTATTTCGGATGAAACACTAAAAGTCTCATTTACCAGATGTATTTTTGAGTCTATCATAAGATAAAATACCCCGAATATACATAGAAAGACATACCCGTATGTGTAATCTGTGTTAACCTATTACAGAAAGCAGTAGCACCGGGGGGGGGGGGGGGGCACAAGGCAGCATTTTTCAAGGAACAGTGTAGGTTGTATATGAAAATGCTAGCCGTGTGTTACTTGTCAAGGAACAGTGTAGGTTGGATATGAAAATGCTAGCCGTGTGTTACTTGTCAAGGAACAGTGTAGGTTGGATATGAAAATGCTAGCCGTGTGTTACTTGTCTAGGAATAGTGTAGGTTGGATATAAGAATGCTAGCCGTGTGTTACTTGTCAAGGAACAGTGTAGGTGGGATATGAAAATGCTAGCCGTGTGTTACTTGTCAAGGAACAGTGTAGGTTGGATATAAGAATGCTAGCCGTGTGTTACTTGTCTAGGAACAGTGTAGGTTGGATATGAAAATACTAGCCGTGTGTTACTTGTCTAGGAACAGTGTAGGTTGGATATGAAAATGCTAGCCGTGTATTACTTGTCTAGGAACAGTGTAGGTTGGATATGAAAATGCTAGCCGTGTGTTACTTGTCTAGGAACAGTGTAGGTTGGATATGAAAATGCTAGCCGTGTGTTACTTGTCTAGGAACAGTGTAGGTTGGATATGAGAATGCTAGCCGTGTGTTACTTGTCAAGGAACAGTGTAGGTTGGATATGAGAATGCTAGCCGTGTGTTACTTGTCAAGGAACAGTGTAGGTTGGATATGAGAATGCTAGTCGTGTGTTACTTGTCAAGGAACAGTGTAGGTTGGATATGAGAATGCTAGCCGTGTGTTACTTATCAAGGAATAGTGTAGGTTGGATATGAAAATGCTAGCCGTGTGTTACTTGTCTAGGAATAGTGTAGGTTGGATATAAGAATGCTAGCCGTGTGTTACTTGTCTAGGAACAGTGTAGGTTGGATATGAGAATGCTAGCCGTGTGTTACTTGTCTAGGAATAGTGTAGGTTGGATATAAGAATGCTAGCCGTGTGTTACTTGTCAAGGAACAGTGTAGGTTGTATATGAAAATGCTAGCCGCGTGTTACTTGTCTAGGAAGAGTGTAGGTTGGATATAAGAATGTTAGCCGTGTGTTACTTGTCTAGGAACAGTGTAGGTTGGATATGAGAATGCTAGCCGTGTGTTACTTGTCTAGGAATAGTGTAGGTTGGATATAAGAATGCTAGCCGTGTGTTACTTGTCAAGGAATAGTGTAGGTTGGATATAAGATTGCTAGCCGTGTGTTACTTGTCTAGGAACAGTGTATGTTGGATATGATAATGTTAGCCGTGTGTTACCTTTCTAGGAACAATGTATGTTGGATATGAGAGTGCTAGCCGTGTGTTACTTGTCAAGGAAGAGTGTAGTTTGGATATGAGAATGCTAACCGTGTGTTACTTGTAAAGGAACAGTGTAGGTTGGATATGAGAATGCTAGCCGTGTGTTACTTGTCGTGGAACAGTGTAGGTTATATTTGAGAATGCTAGCCGTGCGTAACTTGTCTAGGAATAGTGTAGGTTAGATATGAGAATGCTAGCCGTGTGTTACTTGTCTAGGAATAGTGTAGGTTAGACATGAGAATGCTAGCCTGTGATTCTTAAGTAGCAATCACATTAAGTCTAAATTTTGTGATGGCGCCGTGCAAATGGCAGGTAAAGGCCACCAGGCATTTAATATGCAACAGTTGTAGCAACTGGGTGGACTTCATCAAGTCCGGGTGCGAGAAGTCGTGGGCTGAGGTTCAGGCGGATAGTTTTAGTTTTTAGTGTAGGGGATGTACGAGGATGAAGGAACTTGAGGTTGAGTTAGAACAGCTGAGGCTGCTCGTTGTGGCAGTGGTGGGAAGGGAGCAGGTGGGTTCCGCCAGTGGTTCTTATGGGGGGACAGTATATGATAAAGTGGGAGAAGACGACGAGTGTGATGCTAGGAAGAGCTCACCTCAGCCTGGGAGGAGGCTGAGGGGAGGTAAGGTGACGGGACGTAGGGAGTCAGGACATAAGGAGACGGGACGTAGGGAGACAGGACGAAATGAGACGAAAGAAATGGGAGGGAAGACAAATGGATCGAAGGAAAGAGGAGTGGGGGAGACAGTAGCGAAGGAGTCGGGGGGCAAGGAGACGATATTTAAGGCGATGGGAGTGAGGGAGACGGGACGGAGGGTGTCAGGAAGGAAGGCGACGGGAGCGCAAGGCGACGGGATGGAAAGGTGACAGGTTGATGAGTGAGAGAGAGCCTGATAACAAACAGTATGCCACCGAGTGACAAGAGTGCAGGACAGAATGTGATGGAGGGGATCCATCGGAAGAGCTATTCCGAGGCAGTGATAGAAGGGGTGAGAAAGAGAGCGAGGGTGTTTGTGGGGGACTCAATAGTTAGGCAGACCGACAGAGTCTTAAACAAGGGAGATGACGTGGTAGTTTGCTTGCCTGGGGCCAAAATAGAGGCGATAACTGCGATAACACCGTGGGTTCGGGCAAGGGTGGATCTGTTTTAGTACACGTAGGGACAAATAACGTAGAGAGGGAGGGTACAACTGCCATAATTAAGAAATACAGGAATTTGGTCAGAACACTAAAGCAGACGCGGGTTGAGCAGGTAATACTGTCAGGGATTGTACCAGTAATAGGAAGGACGGGTCATAGATATCGAAATTACCGGGGTATGGCAATTAACATGCTAGTCGAGAAGCTATGTAGGGAAGAGGAAGTTGGTTTTGTGGATTTGTAGGGAAGTTTTGTTGGAAGGGCGGATATGTACATGAAGGACGGGCTTCACCTAAGTGGAAAGGGGGCAGCAGTATTTGCGGATGGACTCTCAACAGCAGTAGACAGCGGCGTTGGTAGCATATAAAATATTTTTGGTAGTAAACACTATTTAAACTAGAAGCGCAGGGGGGTTACTTAGAGATGCCTCAAGCAGGACAAGAGGCCACTAGTACAGATAAACCAATAACAGAATGTCCGAAAAACATGTCTGAAGCAAGTTATATATGCGTGTGTTTAAATGCTAGGAGTGTAGTAAATAAGAAAAACGAATTAAACATTATGGTACAAGAGATTGATCCTCACATAATTGGTATAACCGAATCATGGGCCGACACTGACATTACATATGCTGAATTAGGATTGACAGGATACGTAATGTTTAGGAGAGATCGAATAGGAAGAAGGGGAGGGGGTGTTATTTTATATGTTAAAGAATCTATTCAGGCTTATGAAATAAAATTAGAAAGCGAAGCAGATTACGATGAAGCTGTTTGGTGCAAAATTGTTTCAGGAAATAAAAATTTAACTATTGGATTAGTTTACTGAAGTCCAAACATAAACGAAGAGGATAACACAAAATACAAAATGTTATAAAGGAAGTTAGTAAAGGGGAATGTATCATAATGGGAGATTTTAACCATGGACACATACAATGTAAATCTCTAGAGAGTGCAGGGGTTGAGGACCAACAATTTCTATTTTTAATTCAGGAGAGCTTCCTTACTCAGCACGTGCTAGAACCAAATAGGGGAGAAAATGTATTAGATATAGTTTTATCATCACAAAAACAATTAGTGGACAATGTAAAAATACATGAACCATTGGGTAACAGTGACCACAATCAAATATATTTTTACATCAATGTAAAATCAGAAAGTAAAAATAAAAAAAACGTATAGGAGAAACTTCCACAAAGGTAACTATAAAGATATGAGAAAATACCTAGCAGAGCTAGATTGGAATAACATGCTGATGAATAAGAATGCAATTGAATGTTGGAATACTCTAAAATATGAAATTGAGAGTATCATCGATAAATTTGTTCCTTTAAAAAACAAGGAAAACGGTCTACAAAGAAACACTTGTCAAAGGATGCTATTAGAAAAATAGTGTTTAAGCAAACTATGTTGAGGGTTTATAGGCGTACCAGAAAGGATAAAGACTATGCATATAAATTACAAAGAGGCACTTAACCTAGCTACAACTGAAATTAGAAAACCTAAAACAACTTTTGAAAAAAATTGGCGGGTAATATAAAAAATGACAGCAAGAGTTTCTATGCTAATGTAAGGAGTAAACAGAAAGTTCGAGATAAGATCGGACCACTGGAAAACAACAGGGGAAACATAATTTCAGACGGGTTTCAAATGGCAGAGGTCCTGAATGAGTATTTCAACAGTTTTTACCACAGAAGATGTCAGCTCACTTCCAGTTTCATTTAGTAAATTTGAGGGCAATACATCAGAACATTTAGGCAAGTTATTTGTAACTCCTGAAATGATAGCAAAGAAAAGTAAGAAGATGAAAGATAATAAATCACCTGGAGTTGATGGGATACCATCAAAACTGCATAAGGAAATTGTTGAGCAAATTAGTACACCACTTCCAAATTGTTTAACTTGTCACTAGAAGAAAGAATAGATTTTCAGAAAGCTTTCGATAAAGTGCCACATCAAAGATTGTTACTTAAACTAAAAGCCCATGGCATAGGTAATGATGTAATCAACTGGACAGAAAAGTGGCTTACATACAGAAAACAGGGAGTAATAGTAGATGGTGAGATTTCAAATTGGAAATCTGTTTTGAGTGGGGTAACACAGGGATCGGTATTAGGCCCGTTACTGTTTTTAATATATATATAAATGATTTGGAAGATGATATATCTAGCAAAGTACTAAACTTTGCAGATGACACAAAAGTATCCAGAAAGGTTACTAATGATACAGATAAACAAAGTTTACAGGATGATCTAGATACATTAGTTAAATGGTAAGAAAAATGGCAAATATTATTAAATTTTGGGAAGTGTAAATGTATACACATAGGACATGGAAACATGGACGAAGAATATAAAATGGGGGATGCTGTACTAAGTAGAACCACACAAGAAAAGGAATTAGGAGTAACATTTAGTGCTGACAGGAAAGTTTCAGAGCAATGTGTGATTGCTGCTTCGAAAGGAAATCAAATTCTAGGGCTAATTAAGTGAACTATCACGTATAAGGAGAAACAGCTAATTGTACCCTTGTACAAAGCAATAGTTAGACCACATTTGGAATATTGTACTCAAGCATGGAGGCCATATTGTAAAAAGGACATAGACAAGCTAGAAAGAATACAACGAAGAGCAACTAAAATGATTCCACTATTGAGAGACCTTAGTTACGAAAGTCGTTTATTACAATGTGGTTTGACAGCACTATAGACCAGGAGATTAAGAGGAGACCAAATAGAAGTGTTTAAAATAGCCAATGGTTATGAGGATGTTGACAGGAATATGTTTTTCAAACTTAAAGAAGGCAGTAGAATCAGAGGACACAAAGCAGCATTAGTTAACGAGCAGTGTAGGTTGGACATGAGAAAGTACTCTTTCTTACAGAGGGTGATAAATGAAAGGAACAAACTGCCAAATGATTGTGTTAATGCTAGTAGTGTGACTATGTTTAAAAATAGAATTGACAGATATTTGATAAGGGCGGGCTACACGTAGATGAGAAAAATGTGTGTACTCTCGATAAGCCAATGACTTCCTTGTCCACTTACCATCTGGAACTTGTTGTTTGGGGTGGCAATCGTGTTAAATCTTGTTACTTGTCAAGTAACAGTGTAGGTTGGATATGAGAATGCTGGCGGTGTGTTACTTGTCCAGGAACAGTGTAGGCTGGATATGAAAATGCTAGCCGTGTGTTACTTGTCTAGGAACAATGTATGTTGGATATGATAATGCTAGCCATGTGTTAGTTGTCTAGGAACACTGTATATTGGATATGTCAATGCTAGACATGCGTTAATTGTCTAGGAACAGTGTATTTTGGGTATGACAATGCTAGTGGTTAACAAGGCTTAACGAGATTGTTAAATACATTGTTAAACATTGTGTGCCCTTACAGAGCTGGTGGTTCAACAAGATTGAACCAGATTGTTAAATGCCTTGTTAAACATTGTGCTGGGACCGGTAGAGAGGCTCTGTGGAGACAGCGGTTCAGGTGCTACACTCATACTTCCAAGGTCGCGGACACCTAATCTGTCGGACAAAGTGGTCGTTGAGGTGTAGCGACGACACGACGCCCGTGTTGCTGTAGGTGACTGGCGTTGCCGACCTAAATGCACTGTCTTTTTTCGAAAAACACTCCCCAAATTTTGCAGATGCCATTCTACATCCTAGTGGTGACCGTTGATGTGTGCACAGTACGTTTTTCATAACAATCTCCTACAAAATTGTCGTGTGTAAGTCTAAATAAGTGCTGTGTTGGCATTCATCCAATAGAATACGTGTTACCAAATAACATTATTTAAAACTATCTAATTTTGTTCATAGCTCGGTGTATTTGTGAGAATTACCACTACAGCCGAAATTATTCAAATCACTCTGCGGATGAATACAAGAACAAGGAAACAAATGGCGGATGGATAATATCATGAAGATATAACGCAAACGACATTAAGTAGTTCTCCTAGACAAAATAAATACAAACGGCGGTAACACGGCATAGACGACATAAATAAACAAAAACACTTTTGCTTTTCTCACACGTCCATATACCAACAGATTCACAAGACTACAACGTAAATTGTTACAAAATGTCTTCAAAAAAACAGATGAAAGCTGATGAGGATGCTACACTGACGTATGTCTGAGTGCAAACGGAGGAGCTCTTCGAATTGGAAAGTATGTAGGACAGGAATCCATAACTGGCTGCCATAACATATTGTGGCGTAAAACGTAATGGCAAGTTCCTGATCCATTAGCGCATTAGCCATGAAATTGCATCTGACCGGCTCGTTTCATAACCAGTTCCGTGCGCGCCTCTGTAATATATATATATGATCGGATTACGGTTTAAATGCCATACGAAATAGCGATTCTACCGCACGCAAATGGATCAATCCAACGCCGCTTGCCGTAAACATCCCTGGCGTGACTCGCCAATTCGACTGTTGGCCGAGACGATTTTGTACTGATGTGTTTTCAAAACTTCCCCGTTGGCTGCTCGATGTATATTGAAGTGGTCAAGGGCTTATGGATGCGTGTCCATGCAATTTTTTTCTTGTCAAGGAACAGTGTAAGTTGGATATGAGAATGCTAGTCGTATGTTACTTGTCAACGAACAGTGTAAGTTGGATATGAGAATGCTAGTCGTGTGTTACTTGTCAACGAACAGTGTAAGTTGGATATGAGAATGCTAGTCGTGTGTTACTTGTCAAGGAACAGTGTAGGTAGGATATGACAATGCTAGCCGTGTGTTACTTGTCAAGGAACAGTGTATATTGGATATGACAATGCTAGCCGTGTGTTACTTGTCAAGGAACAGTGTAAGTTGGATATGAAAATGCTAGCCGTGTGTTACTTGTTTAGGAACAGTGTATGTTGGATATGAGAATGCTAGCCGTGTGTTACTTGTCTAGGAACAGTGTATATTGGATATGACAATGCTACCGTGTGTTACTTGTCAAGGAACAGTGTAAGTTGGATATGAAAATGCTACCTGTGTGTTACTTGTTTATGAACAGTGTATGTTGGATATGAGAATGCTAGCCGTGTGTTACTTGTCTAGGAACAGTGTATGTTGGATGTGAGAATGCTAGCCGTGTGTTACTTGTCTAGGAACAGTGTATGTTGGATATGAGAATGCTAGCCGTGTGTTACTTGTTTAGGAACAGTGTAGGTTGGATATGAGAATGCTAGCCGTGTGTTACTTGTTTAGGAACAGTGTATTTTGGATATGAGAATGCTAGCCGTGTGTTACTTGTTTAGGAACAGTGTATGTTGGATATGAGAATGCTAGCCGTGTGTTACTTGTCAAGAAACAGTGTAAGTTGGATATGAGAATGCTAGTCGTGTGTTACTTGTCAACGAACAGTGTAAGTTGGATATGAGAATGCTAGTCGTGTGTTATTTGTCAAGGAACAGTGTATATTGGATATGACAATGCCACCGTGTGTTACTTGTCAAGGAACAGTGTATGTTGAATATGAAAATGCTAGCCGTGTTTTACTTGTTTATGAACAGTGTATGTTGGATATGAGAATGCTAGCCGTGTGTTATTTGTCTAGGAACAGTGTATTTTGGATATGAGAATGCTAGCCGTGTGTTACTTGTTTAGGAACAGTGTAGGTTGGATATGAGAATGCTAGCCGTGTGTTACTTGTTTAGGAACAGTGTATTTTGGATATGAGAATGCTAGCCGTGTGTTACTTGTTTAGGAACAGTGTATGTTGGATATGAGAATGCTAGCCGTGTGTTACTTGTCTGGGAACAGTGTATGTTGGATATGAGAATGCTAGCTACTTGTGTATGGTGTATATGCCGAAAAATAAAATTGACATATTGCTCATAAAGGCGGGCTCTACATATATGACACATTTGTTGGACTCTCGATTGTCCATTTGCCATCTAGAGCTAGTAGTCATAGGTGGCAGCCTTGATAAATGCCTCGTTAGACATTGTGTGCCCTCACAGAGCTGGTGGTTCAACAAGATTTAAACAGATTGTTAAATGCATCGTTAAACAGTGTGTGCCCTCACAGAGCTGGTAGTTCAACAATATTCAACCAGATTGTTAAATGCCTTGTTAAATATTGTGTACCCTCACAGAGCTGGTGGTTCAACAGGATTTAACCAAATGCCAACCAAAGCAAAAAACATGGCTTATCGAAAGTCCAACCATTTTCATATGTCTATAACCCGCCATGTCGTAAAGTAATCACTGCTTATTGTTTCTGCGCGTGCGCAATACACAATTGTATCACCCGATATATTCAGTTATCCATCGGATGTCTTCAGTTCTACACCCGACGTCTGCAGCTATTCACCAAACAGCTGTGCACGCTGACCGACTACACGATTCTCGTATTCTGCATCGTCATTTCCCCACGGCGATCTTGCGAGGTCGTTCGTTATGTTGTCAATCAAGGCGGTTGCGCAAACAGCATATATTTCACAATGTACGTCTCTTGCACCGGGTGATCGTAACGAGGCGGGGCAGTACGGACCTCACCACACACATGACTTCCCCTTCACCCGAGAAGTAGGACAGCCGACTGAGAGATTGTGAGGGAAAGCTCAGACGAATCCTCGGAATTCTTTGGTAGCAGCGAGTGACTTAAAGTGTTCAACCCTTAACGTATATATATATATAATATATATATATATATATATATATATATATATATATATATATATATATATATAAATATATATATATATATATATATATATATATATATATATATATATATATATATATATATGAATTATATATATATATATATATATATATATATATATATATATATATATATAAATATGAATTATATATATTGTATATATATATATATATATATATATATATATATATATATATATATATATATATACATATGTATATATATATATATATATATATACATACTAAAAAAACAATACTTTACTATCATACGTTGTGTAAAGTCATGAGAATGAACTTAAAAAGTTTCTATACAAAACAATAGTGCAGTGCGGAAAAGTTTCTATACAAAACAATAGTGCAGTGCGGGTTTGAATACTTATACAATGATTTGGTAACTGGGAGGGCGGCTCTATAGAATGCGTGTACTGTAGAAGTAGATTCCGGTTAGCGCATTCCACTCTGTTCGTGGGGGCGTTTAATGCGAGAATATGCTGTGGCAATAATGGTAGGCAAACTGATGCGAACACGTCCATTGTATGTCTTATAAACATAGTCGCATCTAAGGTAACGTCTGGTGTGTAGTGAATTCCACACTAGGTTAACACATATAGCGGTGACATTTGAAGTGTTCCTATAGTCGCCGCATTTGTTCATGTATATGTCTTGCTGATAGGCGCAAGTAGCATACTCAATCGTCGGTCGGACGAGTACCAATTTCCAAATGTTCATCCATGATTCGTGGATCCTCAGCTGCCAACTTCCGAGCAATGAGCTGCAGGTTAAGGGTATTGAAGAACCAAAACTTACCATCCTCTAAGGTTCACGGATGGACAGTTTTTGTTGATGCATACCTTGTAATTGACTGGATGTCTCGGGCAGCTGTTCCTGACTGGATGTCTCGGGCAGCTGTTCCTGACTGGATGTCTCGGGCAGCTGTTCCTGACTGGATGTCTAGGGCAGCTGTTCCTGACTGGATGTCTCGGGCAGCTTTTCCAGACTGGATGTCTCGGGCAGCTGTTCCTGACTGGATGTCTCGGGCAGCTGTTCCTGACTGGATGTCTCGGGCAGCTGTTCTTGACAGGATGTCTCGGGCAGCTGTTCCTGACTGGATGTCTCGGGCAGCTGTTCCTGACTGGATGTCTCGGGCAGCTGTTCCTGACAGGATGTCTCGGGCAGCTGTTCCTGACTGGATGTCTCGGGCAGCTGTTCCTGACTGGATGTCTCGGGCAGCTGTTCCTGACTGGATGTCTCGGGCAGCTTTTTCTGACTGGATGTCTCGGGCAGATGTTCCTGACTGGATGTCTCGGGCAGCTGTTCCTGACAGGATGTCTCGGGCAGCTGTTCCTGACTGGATGTCTCGGGCAGCTGTTCCTGACTGGATGTCTCGGGCAGCTGTTCCTGACTGGATGTCTCGGGCAGCTTTTCCTGACTGGATGTCTCGGGCAGCTGTTCCTGACTGGATGTCTCGGGCAGCTGTTCCTGACAGGATGTCTCAGGCAGCTGTTCCTGACTGGATGTCTCGGGTAGCTGTTCCTGACTGGATGTCTCGGGCAGCTTTTCCTGACTGGATGTCTCGGGCAGCTGTTCCTGACTGGATGTCTCGGGCAGCTGTTCCTGACAGGATGTCTCGGGCAGCTGTTCCTGACAGGATGTCTCGGGCAGCTGTTCCTGACAGGATGTCTCGGGCAGCTGTTCCTGACAGGATTAGTACTGCACCTGCAAAAAGAGCAATTGCCATGCTTCCAAAGCAGACAGACAGACATACATAATTATTTATTCATCCAATTGAAGAACAAGGTGGTGGTGGTGGTGATGATGATAATAATGGTGATGATGGTGATGATGATGACGATGACGAGAGGCAGACCACTCGGCACCTCGGGAAAAACTGTGGAAGAAAAGATGAAGATGATTGAGAAGACAAGGAATGAACTCAACCGACTCGCCCCAGATCGTGCTGGCCGGAGGAGACTTGAGTGAGTGAGTGGGTGGGTGGGTGGGTGAGTGAGTGAGTGAGTGAGTGGGTGGGTGGGTGGGTGGGTGGGTGGTGAAGTTGTTGGATCGCTCCGACTATCTTGGCTATTTCCCACAGCTTGCTATGTATTGAGGTCACAATCTGAATTCGCCAATTGTCTAATCATCCGTTTTCGTACTTAACGTATGCGTAACTAAACAAAACAGTTGAATGTTTTGTCTTTGTAAAGTGCGTTAACGCGGGATCAGCTTCGGGACACGCTTTCAAAAATACGAAATTAAAATATAAATATTGCAACAGTGCTAAGATATTCACGCTAATCATAGTTAGTGTGCCAAAGGGTCGCCGAGCACGCGAGTTTACGGAAAACACCATAGTTTAAAGACATCCTAAGCTAACACGCACACATGATGATGATGAATGTGCATTGTATAGGGAGGCTGTCTCATTGTATAGGGAGGCTGTCTCATTGTATAGGGAGGCTGTCTCATTGTATAGGGAGGCTGTATCGTTGTATAGGGAGGCTGTCTCGTTGTATAGGGAGGCTGTCTCATTGTATAGGGAGGCTGTCTCATTGTATAGGGAGGCTGTATCGTTGTATAGGGAGGCTGTCTCGTTGTATAGGGAGGCTGTCTCGTTGTATAGGGAGGCTGTCTCATTGTATAGGGAGGCTGTCTCATTGTATAGGGAGGCTGTATCGTTGTATCGTTGTATAGGTAGGCTGTCTCGTTGTATAGGGAGGCTGTCTCATTGTATAGGGAGGCTATCTCATTGTATATGGAGGCTGTCTCATCTGTTCTGCCAATTAAATATGGTTCCAAAAAACAACCCACTCGGGATTAGTTCGAATACATCATCCATGTGTTCTAAGAATAACGGTGCATTCCGCCAACTTCCATAGCATAGGTAAACCGTAGTTTGATATATTGTTTTCTCGGAAAGATTCAGCCACGCTGCAATTAATGCAAGAAAGTAATACATATTTTCACTTTTATCATAGCTGATGTACTGTTATACAGTTGCCTGAACTTGAGCAACGTAGGCTCAGCATAACGGGGCATGCTTAATACACACGAACTTTCGTAGAAACAGATTGTCACGGTATCCAGGGCAGCCGACATCTTTGAGGAAGGCGCACGAGTAATCACATTAAACCATATTCAGATCAAACATAGGGAACCAAGACTGACCATAATTAAAGTGGTTCTGCCTGAAGTAAAGCTCGCTTGAGGTAATATACAACAAAGGCGTGTTTACCTGTCTGGTTGGCCTGGCCCCTTCTTCTTGTGCATTCATAACCTCAGTTAGGCCATTGGCGATTCCTTCCCTCGCCACATGCTTAATTATATTCGGCTCCGTGCTGGTAAGTCGCTGGGTGATGTCAATTTTGATTTAAGATCAGATCGTATTCATTCTCACGTAGGATTCAGTAATTAAGTACTACAGGTGTGAAAATATGTCTCAAAACAAAATTGTGTTGGTGCGTGTTGGGGAATGCGGTCACTCTACTAAACGCGCACAAAACAGTCACATTTCAGGTTTCTGTTTATTTAATTAAAATACAAGCTGCTATAAAGTGGAATAATACGAAATAAAATGGCAGGGGAATTTAATTACACCATTCGTATGTATACTAACAGATACAACACACTCACTGTATGTTTTTTTATAATATTACCACACCCGGCAACACTGTTTTGTATCAGAGTCTACACGTCTAACTACTACATATAAATATCGTAACTTAATACATGTTCGCAAGGAAATAAAAGGGCGCTTTCCTTGTGAATGTACGATGCCGCATGTAGAACTAGACTACGGCACTCAGCAGGAGCTCGCATGAGATAAGCCTGTACATACGCGGGCTAGCCGCCGACAACCGCAACTGGTGTACAACTGGTGTACAACTGACAGCAATGACCGCTTCTAAGATCAACATCTGGGGCTCGCTTTATCGCGATTCGTGTGAATTCACAACACAAAATTTCCACGTTACATCCCGATTTGTTAATAAAGGAGTGACGAACTATGGCACAAACTTTGGTTTTACAAACGACAAATGCTATGCACTCATAAACTGCACATTTCAAATGCGACTAATATACGTGTCCATTTATACATGTTGGGTATATCACTCACATTTTGAAGCCAATGCTGATTTTAATTATCATTAGTAAATGAATAATCCTGAAACATCAAACAATCACGTTAACTGTTGTTAATTATATTGAATATTTTCACACTAAGGTAAATGCATTTGTAAATTCATAGTCAGATGCGTTTGAACTTGATTACATGGTAAGCATTTGTTTTTACATTTAAATGCGATAATGAAACTATTTCAAAACAATACCTTTGCAGACTTGTATTTGAACCCAAGTCTGGTGTGAACACACATTGCACGAAATACTTTCTCTGGTGTGAACACACATTATACGAGATACTTTCTCTTCGGCGCAGAAAACTAATGTATTTTGTGGTGACAATACAGTTTATCTATTACGAGGGGATTTGTCATTAATAGCGCTAATAAGAAAGTCACTGTAGACACGTTTAATGCACAGTCACAATAACATGACGACATTAATGACGAGCTCATTACTTTGTCGAAACCGGCACGTCACAACCGCTGCCTCTCGTACAGTGCACAGCTCGTTAGTGCGAAATATAAAGCGGATATGTACAAAGGACGTCTTGCGGCATTTCGGTTTCGACGAGGCGGTTACACGAGGCAAGACGGGCTGAATACGACAAGGTTACTTAACCGTCAACCATTAAGAAAAAGCAACAGCTAACGACGTCATTTGGAAAGAACATTTGTAATGCACCCTTCATGAAAAGAAGAACCAAACCGGGGAAAGTGCCTCGTACAACGCCTAATGTTCTCACCGCACACGCCGATGTTATGTGCATATAACGCAGTATTCTACAAACCACTAATGACTTGCACTTTCCCACACGTGTTAGTGCCTTCTGGCTATGATTATGGCGCATGAAATCTTCAATAAGTTGAGTTTCTTCGTCTCGCCAAGTCGCTGTTCACAATTACACGCCAGTATGCGCGATAGTAGCGTGTCTGTGTCCCTAGCGTGTCTCCGCTCGGACTGGACGCGTTTAGCATAACAATAAGTCCACCATTGACAGCGGGCTTTCGGGAAGCTATAACGACTACGATTGCATGGATTTGTGCCACGGCTACAGTCTTAATCTAAGGAGCACACGCACAATCTACATAATTTCGAGCTTCAGTGTATAAAGTTCAACGTTTTCACAGTTAATGACACGTAATAAATATCAATGTACATATATACAACGCTTTGAAGGGACATTATATGTCCACGTTCTGGCAATTCAGCTTTGTAAAGTCAATCACAAGGGTGAATATTGACGGACTGAGGGCGCGATCTCTCTTGCTGCGTAGACCCGGAAACTATACACAAGCTTTGGCTGCACTACTCACGTACCGGGCCGGGCTTGATCGATTATCAAACGCCGACGCACCCGCGTTCCCGGCATAGCCCGAAGGTCTACAGCATGTGCGACCCAAGCACGCGGGAGTTCATCCCTCGCACCGTCGCGTCTGTTCACCTTTTCCTGGGATCAAAGACCCACTTCGGCGGGCCCGGAAAACCATCTGCCGTCTGTGCGTTCACCGCAGGCGCCACAAAATATACGGAGTCTCGTGAAAAATTACGTAGTTCTCAATTGACCAGAGCAATTGGGAACTGTGTCAAGGAAACTCATCTGCAGTCTCCACGAGCGGTTACTGAGCAAGGAAATGTCGTCGGTATCGGATGTGTTGTTTGATCACATGCACTGTCGGGTCACAAGTCGGCCATGTTAGGACGTCCAGTCGTCCTCACAAGACCAGCAGGTTGTCGCAGGAGCGCGACACCAGCTGTTGCTTGCGGAAGAGTCTGCCGAGGAAGCCCTTCGTCGCCGGCATGCAGGCCAGCGACTTCGGCACCGGGTCGTCTTCACTCGGCTCTCGGCCCCGGTGGAGTCGCTCCAGTCGCTTCGGCCGCAGTCGGATCTGCGTGACGGTCCCCACGAGGAGGTCGTCAACTCTGTGGTTGAGGGCCGCAGACACCTCGATGTACTTGCTGCGGTGGGACGAGCACGCGCTCTTCGCTTCTGTAACGAGAGACGGAGACACGTCAGATAAATAATCCTGGTTGGAATGTCGTAATTCAATACTCCTGTTCTCCCAACCAGTATAGCACAACTTATGTATTCCTTCATATGCGCCCCAATGTATACTATCCTGCTAACCTATACGCAAAAGCTCCATACTTTGTAGACCCGAACCAGCTTCACCCACGTTTCAATACCCCGAGCTCGACAATACTCTAATCACATTTTACATGTGGCTAGTAGAGAGACATGAGCTGTAATGGAAGAAGAAATACACCGCAAAATATCTACACCTGACTATAACGGTCAACCGTCTTTGACGAACACAGTTGTCAAGTACTCATTACGCTTAGATGCGTTCGGAGCACCTGTCTATAAAGGTCACACATTCAGACAGCATCTGTATAGGTTTCGCTGTAGCATTAACGCTAACATAACTATGGCTGATCGAAATTACAGGCAGCAATAAGCCTAGCATACATTCTTGTGAATCACTGATAGGTTGTCATTAACATCGGTGGGATATCATCAACAAATATCTATGTGACCTTTAATCTCGCTTGTCGCAACAAAAACACGGAATAGTTCGTAGGATTTGTGTAATCTAGATCCTGACACGTTATTTTGTTAGTGGACATATCACGGTGTATATCATTTCAAGTTACATTTCCGAAGTGCAAATGCAGTAATACATTTCGTTAATTAACACTAATGTAATGTCCCTGATATTTTTAACGCATACATCTAAGTTAATCTATTGTATTTCGGCGAAAAACATTCATCCACGTTCGCGTAAACTGGATTAACTAAAACTACGAAAATGCCTAGCGCATGCATGACGGAACAATGACTGCTCCCAGTGGACATGACGGAACAATGACTGCTCCCAGTGGATATGGCGGAACAATGACTGCTCCCAGTGGACATGGCGGACCAACGAATAGTCAACACTGTCGACGGCATTCATGTATGAGTCATTGTCAGGCACAGTGTGAAAGATAGGTGTGTGTGTGTGTGTGTGTGTGTGTGTGTGTGTGTGCCCGCGCGCGAGCGCGCGCGCGCGTGCGAGTGCGTGCGTGCGTGAGTGCGTGCGTGTGTGCGTGTGGCCATGCACAACTGATCACCAGTCTGATTCATTCCACCCAACCATGTCATTACCATCTGCTTCATAATTGAAGTAAACAAAGCGACGAACTTAATGGAACGGAAGTTGAGGACGACAGACATTCAATACAAAATTAATGTCCTCTCAGTGCACCATTGGGTTCAATGCAACAAACCCATTGTTAGCGTATAAGGGCCACCGTAGAAGTAAGCGTTGTGAATCTACGAGGCAGACCACAATCAGAGGTAGAGGGTAGAAGCATTTTACGCTTCGATAGGTTAATGTGTAATTATCAGCGACCGCGCACATTGTGCATGAGACGACCTGACCGCGCATACAATGCATGCGACGACCTGACCGCGCACACAATGTATGCGACGACCTGACCGCATACACAATGCATGAGACGACATGACCGCACACACAATGTATGCGACGACCTGACCGCACACACAATGCATGAGACGATCTGACCGTGCATACATTGCATGCGACGACCTGTCCGCGCACACAATGTATGCGACGACCTGACCGCATACACAATGCATGAGACGACCTGACCGCACACACAATGCATGCGACGACCTGACCGCGCACACAATGTATACGACGACCTGACCGCATACACAGTGCATGAGACGACCTGACCGTTCACACAATGCATGCAACGACCTGACCGCACACACAATGCATGCGACGATTTGACTGCACACACAATGCATGTGACAAACTGACCGCACACACAATGCATGCTACGACCTGACCGCGCACACAATGCATGCGACGATCTGACCGCACACACAAGGCATGGGACGACCTGACCGTGCACACAATGTTGGCAACGACTTGACCGTGCACACAATGCTGGCAACGACCTGACAGTGCACACAATGCTGGCAACGACCTGGCCGTGCACACAAGTCATGGGACGCCCTGGCAATGCAAAATATCTTCTACGCGCCGAGCTTTCGTTGAAACAGTTCATACATGAATAATTTAAGCTGCAGTAATTGATATTGAGCGCGGCCAACGCCCCTTCGGTCAGAGCGACACCTGCATCCTCGCAGACAAAGCATCCCGCGTGAAGATTTTGGAAAGCATTTCGAATCAGCTTCTTTCAGCGCTTTTATTTATGATTTATGAAACCGGGCGCCATTGACTCTGGTGTGATGATGCTATCAGCTACTGTCGAGATAAGCTCAACCCGGCGAGATTGCAACTGAAGACGTGTAGACAGACACGCTGCACGGGCGCTGAACAACCTTTAATAACTTTCTTGACGTCACTGACGTCGGCTAAACGTTCACGTGATGACAGCCGACGTATACCGATGACAGCAAACAGCTGGTACCGACCCGCCCAGCCACCCGACCTATAATTTTTGCCCTCGCAACTAGTGTTGTCGGACCACACGTATACGTAACGGTCGTCTAGGCCTGCGACTGCAATATGCGTATCGGGACAGGAGTTTGTATATCATCCAGCGATACCGCCGATGACGTGTGCAGCCCATGCGCCCAGGCCACGGATAGTCACTCAACATTGATGAATGCAGGCACTTACGTGCGATATCGTTTGGGCATAATTCAGTTATCTGGACCGTCCTACATAAGTAGTGAACAACCGCTCGGAAGAAAAGAGATGTTCTTGTTTACACGACCCATATTGCCGAAGGTGGAAACCAATGCATTTAACATTTAACAAGGTCATTGTGTGATATTCAATGGATCAAGTCTGACGCCAACAACAATTTAAGAAAATAACGTTGCCAGATTTATTAATTGATAATTTTAATCACGAAGTGTTTGTTGTTTTGTTAATGGCAACAATGCATTTATTATTCACAGGGTCAAGAAGTAGTAACGGCCAACAGGTTCTACGTAATACGGGTTCAATAACGCGGCCGCTTTCTTCCTTCAGACGTAAAACAAGCGTTGTTGATGACAACCACGAGAGCACTAACCACACTCAGTGACAACGCAGAAATCGAGTTGACGATATATTCCGAGAAGCTTCCCGCGTGACGTGCACCCCGAGGAAACTCACCTTCTGCGTTGACCTTGCGCTTGCGCACGAGGTCGCTCTTGTTGGCGACGACGATGACAGCGGCTCCCTGGTCGTCTCGTCTGCGGATGTCCTGCAGGATCTCGACGGCGTGCTGGAAGGACGCCCGCTCGTTCATCGAGTACACGACGATGTAGGCGGCGACGTCCGGCAGACTCAGGTGCTCCTGCTCCTGAAGCACACACACGACGCAAGTGTGTTTATAAATATTCTACTATGCATATGTCATATTTAAAGTAATTTCTTGTTATTTCTTGTTATATATTTACTAATTAATCTTATATTGACTATGTATATGTGTCTGTGCGTGCGTGCGTGCGTGCGTGCGTGCGTGTGTGTGTGTCTGTATGCATGTATGCAAGTATATGCGTGATAAAATTAATTGGTTACATTTTTTATAATAAATTAGTTAAAACACACACACACAAATATTTTATGTTTGAAAATAAATTAGTTAAAACACACGCGCGCGCGCGTGCTTGTGTGTTTTATCTAATTTATTATCAAATATTTAACCCATTGATGTTACCATTGATGTTACCATTGATGTTAACTATGTGTTTTAAGCGCGTCTGAGTGGAATTTTTCCAGATAAACGGCGCTATGCAAATATACTTATGATTGTTATTATTATTATTATAAGTCAGAAATATTCCACTTTTAATTTTGTGTTTGAGATGATGGAGTGACGGTTACATACACCTGTCAGCGTCCATCAAATGGTGCGTTGATATGTTGATATGTTGAATCCTATTGCAGCCGACATGGTAATAAGAGTTGTGGCCATTTAGAATAGTGTGTGAAGACACGCGGATGAAGTGGCCGAAGTTATTGGTCGAGACACTCCAGTGAAGGACAAGAACGAGGTCAAGTGTCATGGCGGTTCCGCAAATTCGATTCCTTCCACTAGGATTGTTACCCTGAATGCACTTCATTTGCCGCGACATATTCGCGTGCGTCATGAGCGGTTGTTGACCTGCTTGCTGTGTGAGACTAGAAACATCGGTGGCTTATCAATTTAACCGTCACAATGTTCTATAGTTTCATGAGCAATGTTTTGGTTTATGCTGCAATAATATTGTATTCTTATGTAGACATTATGTGAAAGGTTATGCGATTACACTGTGTGTTCTCTATCAATCCATTCGATATTTAGTTAGTTTATTGTCGAAATACCTTATCTGCAATGGTGCTTATAATAAAGCAGATCAGTAAAGCGGTAAATATTGCGAGTTGCACTCGGCAAGCTCGCCTTTACATTACGACTACGTACAACAGGTATGTCAGTCAAGTGTTGTTGTTGCTATTGTTGTTGCTGTTGTTGTTGTTGTTGTTGTTGCGTAGGCCGACAACCGGAAGTGTCCCATTGCGCAGACTCGGACTCACCTTTCCGGATGCGACGTCGACGATGTCCATTGTCGTTTCCTCGGCATCGAGTAGCACAGAGACTGTCTTCTCGCACCCTTCTGTAAACCCATCGTCTGAAACAATAGTCACATCGACATACAAACGACCGTCACTCTCCAAAGTATTAACGTTGTGTGCGTGCGATCGTGTATGTCTGAGGAGTAACTCTGCAGTTGGTTCCCGTTCGGAGCAGAAGCAAGAAATGACAGATACGGAGTCGTGCGTATGTGAACGGGAGGGTATCCGGAGGGGGGGGGTACATGAAAACGGGCGATGTGCTTGTGCGTGTGTGCAGACTGGTGCAAAATCTGCGGATGCTTAGTGCAAGTGTTGGCATCGCTCATTATACAAATTACGGTCTGCGTCGGGACGCGGTCCGGAATTGGTCTAATAAATGCGCCGCGCAATAACGTTAAATGGCGGCGTGTCTTACGAGGCTCCGGGCCGTCGACCGCCTACCGCACAACGAGAGACGAGCTTCCGTTCAATACAAACATGTCTGATAGGTTCGTCATTGCTAACAGCGCGAAATCAATGTCTGGGAACGATGAGAACATATAAATAGCCTGGTAACGAGAGACAGCAGAGGAGTGTACGTGTCTCAGAGTAGATGGAAGACGTTAACAGGCGATTGGTCTGTTCGCTGAATTAATCTAATTGGTGCTTATTTTGATAATTGTTTACGACAGAGACAGGCATTTCTGCACATGCATCCTAATCGTTGACAAACTAGTGATAAATATCCGGAATTTGCACCCTCTACAACATACATATATGAAACAATTCAAATATATCAGAAATGTGCGGCCACTAACACATCACTGTTCGCTGGTCAGTTGCATTGTCAGGCCTATTCTGGGAGCGTGACAAAAGGGCATCCATTGTTCGTGTGGGGCAGGGCTTGCGAGAAGGTCACGCTTTATTACTATCCATTATTACTCTGTTTCTGTCTAAATCCGTCGAATGTCAGAGCGTCGCCGCCAACACCGGGCAATGTCACAGAACAATAGCCGCCCATCCATTTCGAGTTGTCCACGCCACTAATTCCCGCCAGCGCGCCTTCCTGGAGCCTCGCTGGTTTCCGCAGTAGGGAGGCAGTGGCGTGAACCGGTCGTATCACTCAGTTTAATGCGGCTGCACCAATGCTATCGCACCACGTCTCGGTATCTATTTCTAAAGGGCGTAGGTTTATTTCTGGCAAACTGACGCCTACATCAAACCAAAGAAACGCGTCACAATTGTTTGACCAGGTGAAACGTACGTACGTCACTAACAAGTGAGTTGTGATAGAGTTGTATATATTCATCACACAGTCATACGGTATTTTTTTATCATAAGAAGACATCACGCAATACATTTGAATGAAGGCTGCATCACACACGACAGAAACGACAAAAACGACAAGGCCGTTATAGTAAAACAATTACTATTATTGGGGGTTGTCATAAAAGCTGTGGAAATGTAAATGACGGCATAGCGACAACAAAAATAAATAAACAGAAATGGGTGGGACATTGAACAATAACTCGTGATGACGAGCGGTGGGACGGGCTAATAGAGTGGTAAACATTTTTTATGGGAAGAATAGACAAGGAATACATAATGCGAAATGTGGGACGAAATAACAAAGATCGCAGGGACATTGGTGCGGAACAATGAAGCATGAGGCGGGACATAATGGCGTTGTTTGGAAGAAATGTGGACATAGATGAGATGACTGAAGCTGATGACGGCAATGCCATCACAATTGGGATGTTTCCAACATGTCGTATTTACCACCAATGCCATCACAATTGGGATGTTTCCAACATGTCGTATTTACCACCAGTGCAGTCTGGTATGTTTTCACGACCTGCTAAAATTGCTTGCAGGCTAACCTTAATCAGTCCAGTGGCGAGTTCTTATTGAGACGATATTTGCACATGCACGTAACGGGACACGATCGTAGCATTTGCACACAACTTGCACAGATTGGTGTTACGTCTCCATCACAACTCGCCTTCTGTTTCTTCATGTGTCCGTGCATCGCTAACACAAATGCTAACACGAAACTCCTGCCCGACTACACACACCCATTGCCGTCTGTTTTACAATGCCGACGGCGCCACAATCAGCGTCCGTGTTTGTTTGGCCGAGTGTGATTTGCGGCTATCGACTGAATGTGAATATCTCCATCAGAAGCAGTATTGATCTGGACGACATTTATGGTGTCGTAAATGCAGTTTAACACGACCGAAATGTCGTGCTTGCGCGCAGTGGTTTGACAGTATTGGACACCCTTGGATGAACGCGCTGACAGCGCCTACGGAAGAAGGTCATAGCGACATTGATTAATATTTTTTTTCTACGGTGATACGATTTACTAGAATCCTGGGGGACAGTATTCGTGGCAGCTGCCGTGAGTCATTTCGTCGCGGGAAATAAAAGCCGCCATAAACTGATTTGCCATTATCACAGTATAACGACATTAAGTGGTATAGATTGTCACTTGTCGCATACTGGGCAGGTTGCTGAACAATGACAGCAACATATGGGATTAAGTAACTCGATGGTGTCCATAGTGTCGCCTTCACGACACCAGTGACATTATCGCCGTGACATTACGTCATTTTAGCGACACTCGGGGACGTCTTAATTCGTAAAGAAGACGCACCAACGAGAAGCTGGCACGTCAAACACTGGGCTAGTAACTGAAGACAATCATTTAGTAATCTACACTAGACAACATGAGATACAAATAAATGCAACCAGTACTAAATAAGGACAACATGCACCGCCAAATTAGTATTGGTGTGTGTGTGTGCGTGCGTGCGTGCGTGCGTGTGTGTGTGTTATTATGTTACCTTAGTCCTTAGTTCCAAAACACGCCACCATATTTCAGCTGGAAGGGTATATTAATGTGACATTAAGAAGTGTGTAGCTGGCCGCGTAGGTGCGATATATATATATATATATATTCCTGGCTGAGCTAAGCAATAGTTCCGTTGCGACCGGTTGGCGCGCTAGTGTAGGCGAGCGTTGCTCCTACCTGACGGCCGCCCGCTGAGCTACGGATGGATGCGGCAGTTATAAATCAAGACAACCGATTCGGGAGATTTCATCAGGTTCTAGAAGAGGCAACAGCTGGATGCCTCGGGAGATGGGTGCTCTCATAGGAGTGGCATAGGGCGTGCATGGTTGTTAAGCGAAGGGAAAGGCGTCTCAACGATGGGCGCATTTATAAAACAAACCAGAAGGACATCTCCAGTGATGTATGACGTATTAGTAACCAAAGGGCTCAGCTAGTGTGACATATGATGGCAGTGACATAGAACTATATTAACGCACATTTCACGCTTCATATATTTTCCAGTATTCTGCTAGAACATGTAGGACAATCAGCACAGGAGTTGGCAGCTGTTAGCATTAATCGTTTAAAAGGAATCCTCAATAAACACTGGAAGGCTAACCTCAACAAGTTGGCGGCTGAAGTTACGAACATCCACTTTCCTATTCTAGATTCCACCGGTGCTTACGTCATCGCACACTAACGTTGGATTTACGGCAATTGCTACTTTTATCTGCCCGCCTGTCGTAGGATCTACTAGCGACACCTGTCGTCATTATTGCTCTAGTGTAATGTTATACAGCCTGCCATCCGCAGTTCGGTTTTTATGCGTCCTATATTTTACAACGAAAGCTGTGTTTTCAATTGTTTGTGGCTTTCACACCGCTCACGTCTCGCGTTTATAGCAACCGGTGCCGCAGTGTGTCTTTGTTACATGATATTGAGGGCTGAGTATATCAGCGGTTAATGCGTGGTTAACGGCCGTCCACCAAGGCTTATCGAATGCTATTGATGAAAGGATGAATGGCGATAATAGCATAAGTCTGTCGGGCAAAATAACCAGCGCTTTTTACGATTTTCGTAACGCATAGTGTAATGGATAGTCAGTGAAGTTTACTGTGTTGTTTGTAATTTTATGTTTGTAAAATTGGTAACATTGTTTGACCAACTACTCCTACTCTACGCAGACATCAAGGCCCAGCCTCCCTGAACCGTTGTCTACGTAGACATCAAGGCCCAGCCTCCCTGAACCGTTGTCTACGCAGACACCAAGGCCCAGCCTCCCTGAACCGTTGTCTACATAGACATCAAGGCCCAGCCTCCCTGAACCGTTGTCTACGTAGACATCAAAGCCCAGCCTCCCTGAACCGTTGTCTACGCAGACACCAAGGCCCCGCCTCCCTGAACCGTTGTCTACATAGACATCAAGGCCCAGCCTCCCTGAACCGTTGTCTACGCAGACACCAAGGCCCCGCCTCCCTGAACCGTTGTCTACATAGACATCAAGGCCCAGCCTCCCTGAACCGTTGTCTACGCAGACACCAAGGCCCAGCCTCCCTGAACCGTTGTCTACACAGACATCACGGCCCAGCCTCCCTGAACCAAGGCACCTTGTCGACGGCTGTTCCTCGACTCAGCCTGGCGGGATACCTTCCAAAACCGACTCGAACCATTAACGTGACTGGAACAACAAATGAGTGGCAAATGAAGATCTGGTGTCAATCACCAGACGCCAGTACTACCAAGAGGTTCGCATCGGTATCACAAATCGTGGTAGATACACAACTCACGAATGTGAAACCTTCAAAAGCCTACCCGTATACACCGGGCGCCCGCGTCTGCACGTTGGTGCGGCTTGGTTTTTGCACGTGGAACGCGTTTTGTTTCCAACAACACCGAGGCAAGCTAACAGACTCTGACACACGTGGTGATTATTTAGACACCCAAGAAATACTGCTGATCCTCCACATCTGCGACAGGTTTACATTCCTGCGCGGACGGTACGTTGAGGTTTCATCGACAGTGCATACGGATTTTGTATTACAGTATCGGTGGAAGCTCTTACGCTATGTTTACCTAGGGATCCGACACACTGTTTCGCATCTGCGCCGAATTACTACTAGTCTAGTTAGGTGCAGTCCGAGTGCGTGTACAGATATGATGATCGATTTGTTTAGAGAGCGTGTAGGAAAGTACTTCAACATTGCTCATGGAAATAATAACAATACTAATAAATCACTTTTAAAACTGAAATAAACTGATAAATAAAATTGTAATGCTAACTTTCCTTTTTTACCTCGATCGTAGGGTAGGCGAATCAGATAGGTGGCAAATTAAAGTATCGTATGCTAATTAGTTCTTAATTGTGATTTAACTACCAGAATTCATGCTAACGATAATTGGCTTTACGGTGCCAATGATTTGCCCGCCCGTGCACGAAAGTATATATTCAAAACTCAAATAACCGGATGCCAAATATGCACTGTGGCAAACCAAACTCACGACATAATAAAAGTGGCAACTAGTGCCTAGGTAATAACACTCGATAGTCCAGGTAATAGCACCAGATAACCCAGGCAATGACACAAGATAGTCCATGTAATAACACCAGATAACCCAGGCAATGACACAAGATAGTCCAGGTAATAACACCAGATAACCCAGGCAATGACACAAGATAGTCCAGGTAATAACACCAGATAACCCAGGCAATGACACAAGATAGTCCAGGTAATAACACCAGATAACCCAGGCAATGACACAAGATATCCCAGATAACCACATCACCGAACGTCAGAAGATATTAATCTAGCAGCACACATATTGTTGGAGATATTAACCTCTCTGCAGAAAATAATATATTAGCAGATAACAAATCTATCGGTGGTCGTCGTACCAGGTTAAAATGGCAAAGGTTATGCATATGATTATACGACATAAATCAAACAGCTCCGTCGGTGTTAATGTATGTCATATACTTGCCTTTCCTTGCAGTTTTGTAACCATGACAATAACGACCTGTTCTGAACCACGCAACATGGAAACATAAACGGTCTGTCGATCTCACCGATTGGAATCTCTCAAAACTATTTATTTTGATTTTGAGAAACTGTCTACGTTTTATAAAGATATACAAACTATGTGGACTTGGCCTAACCTGACCCCATTTAATCGCCCCGAACGTCTATCGGACAACATCCGACTTACCGAAACTTGCGTCGACGGCACCCATGTATTCTGATGTCATGAACTGCTGCAGCAAAGCTGACTTGCCGACGCCGTGATCGCCCAACATGAGTACCTTGTGCACCGACGCCTTCAGTTCCTCGACCCGCCTGTCCCTGTCGCGCATGCGCATGTTCCGCTCAATGGGCGACACTTTGCCGACGGTCGACGATATACTTCCGGTGCTGCCGTTGCTGGCGGCCGCCGTCAGGTCGCTACTGCTGCGGTTCTTTCGCTTGAACGAGTCGCCTCTGTTGACGATCCCCTTGGAAGAAGTCGAGAAGTTGCGAACGACGCAGCAGTCCTCTGCCTCCAGCAGACGTAGGTGTTCCAGCTTTGCGCTGACACAGTCCTCGAATGGCACGCCCTCCTCACGCGTCGTCAAGTCCCGGTAACTGCGTGGACGTTTCATATTCTTCCACGAACTCGACCTACTCTGCGGCGCCGAGGCGCATTTCACGTCTATGGTCGGCCCGGGCGCGCGCAACGTCGGCTCGTACACGTAGCTCGGCTCGGCGGCGGACGCCAGCGACGTCTGGTCCGGGGAATTGCGAGCAGGCGACTTGGACGAGCGGCGCACGGAACGTTTGCGGACGGACGGGTACTTGCAACTGGCCGTGCGCCGCGGCAGATGATTGTCCGGGTCGAGCAGGTCGAGTGTCGTCGTCGGGAGGCTGCCTCGACGCTGCTTCTCGGCCGCCTGCTGTTGGATGGCCGCCGTCTGTTCCGCCTCGGCGAAGTACGTCTCAAACTCGTCGTGGATCATGTCTCGGTCCAGCCTCATCGCTTCTTGTATCTGCAACAGAGACATCGCGTTAACATCACCACGACTTGTTTGCATCGTGTCATGCCAACAGAAATACCTTCCTGACATGCTTGAGAACACGTGTCTGATTGCGTCATGCGGAAATTAAAACGTGGTTTCCGTTATTTTATTCTAAAACAATTTTATCAATAATAATGTTGCGAGAAATCAATAAAAATAGCATTAATTGGTGATAATATACATAATATGTATATTATAACCAACTAATACTGCACATTTTCATATATTATATTGTATATGCAATAGCGTTGCTGTTGTTAGTGTCATTCGCCGAGTATACTTCCATCAGAGCTAACGCTAAGACGCAATTTCGCGTTGTGCACACATTTTCGCAATGCATTTTACGACAACGACACGTGTTGTTATTTGTTCTCTCGTTGACCTGCAGCACAGTTAGTGTCGACTCCAGAAAAGACGAGAGACACTCAGAAAAAGACCCTCGGTGTCTCAACAAATCGGAAGTGCGAAAACACGTATTGCTACGTACCATCCGTATCCAGGCCACGCTGGAGGTCCTAATCTCGACGACGAACAGAATTAATCCATTCAGAATGTTGTTGATGCCGGCGGTTCTCACACACACAGGTGTGATGAGTTTCGCGTAACGCGCTGGTGGTAATTAATCTGGGTCTTTAAAAACGGCTGCGGGCAACTCATCAGGCAGTGCGATCACTCATCAGGCAGTGTGATCACTCATCAGGCAGTGTGATCACTCCGAAGCGCTGCACTGATTGTGTTGACGTCGGTTCCTCGAAATCGAAATACGTTGCAAACCGACAAGTCGGATTGAAGCCGCCTCTATTCGTAATGCCGTGCAGCGATGCAGTGGTGTCAGGCAATGCTTCCAATCATCGGTGATTCACGCGTGCATATAATATGGAGAATGTGATATAGATCCAATTAGTACTGCATCTTTGTAATAACGGCAGGTTGGGGTGTATGTATATCAACATTCTCCGATATACATTGTTATACCCATTATGACACACATCACGTGATCTATACCTGACGCTACGCTAACAAGTTTGTTTCGTTGTTTGTGACGACGTTATTATTTCAACCTTTCGCTTGTCATCCGTTTCCTTGGTAGAATCTGCTGTTCTATTAATAATCGCAGAAACAGCCAGTATATCGTACGCTCATGTGACCTGCACGTGATAACTGACGCGAGAGCGTGCAGCCGGCGTGAAAGCAATGTACGGAGATTAAGTTCCTTAGAATGTAATCTTGGTGACGGTCATTACGTTTGATATCACATTACTCTAACGCGTGCATTTGGTCGCTTGCAGTCAGATCAAGATCAAATATTCTCGTGCAATACGAATCCGATTGGTCAGTGATCTTACTAATGGAAATCTGAACAGAAACCTACGCGGCAAACGGCAGAACGACATGCTATAGATCTATCTTCAAATGCAGCAAGTGTCTAAGGAGAATCCTCAAAGCTATATGGTCGTATGTTACGTCATAAATAAAGATATCCTGAATAAAACCATGTTAAAGAAGATCACCATAGAAGTAAATTTCAGAAGACGGAAGTGGATAGGATATACTCAGAAGGAAAGAAGACGATCACTGCCTGGTGGCATTGACATGGGCAAAAACAATCTGGCAAAAAACCGTAGAAAAAGAAAGACAATATGTGGGGTGGAAAACATGGACTGAAGCGTAAAAAGTGTCCAAAACAGAACAAGCGGGACAATAAGCACTGCAGCCTTATAGCCCATGGAGCCCAAAGGAGAGTGGGAAGGTATAGTGTGGCACATGTGGTTTGGCAACATGCGACCCCCCTCCGCCCTCCCCCCCCGGCGTGTGTGAACCGTCCATCTAATTACACCCTGAAGACACGACTAGTTCTACGTCAGTATTAACTTCACGCCGACGGTGACACTTGTCTCGTAGCCAATGCTTTGAAGGCTGACGTATGTCACGCACGCTACGCTTCTCATACGACAAGTCAACACACTCGATGCTTACACAGTGTGGAATCTATGGCTATCGAGCACAGCTCGCGTGGACGGATGTGACCCGGAGAGAGTACATCCGTCTGCCCGCTACCTCGCTGCCCCTGTCAATATGCTTGTACGCTCACGGTATATCCGCCGCTGATGGCCTCAAGAAAAACATTCGGGGATACTCGTGCATAATTCTGCACCTTTTCATCTCATAGTCCCATGCATCTGTACCCGATATGCAGGGATCCTAAAAAAATATACAAATGCAAAGGACGAATAAATACATATGCATATTCATTCTATCCCAGAGTTATAAGAGTCTGGAATTTACTCTCCACTAAAATAATAAGACCCTTTCAGCTGGCTGTGAGCACAGACCACCTTGGTCCACCAGCCCACCTCATTCGACTGTAGGGCGATCTGATTTTACCAACACGTAATATTTGCACCATTTCGTTCTAAAATTAATCCTCACGTTTACATGCACCTTCTGCATGCACATCACAAACTCCTATGTTAGCCCCCGGATGAGCTGTTTGTAGTATGGCAGCTGAAGACTGGAGGGTGTGGAATTGTGTCGCATCTCTACGGCACGCTGCCTCCATTATGACAAACATACACTGTGGGACGTAGTTACAACGTGATAAAACGTGTTGTGTTGCCGGACATACACTATACGCCAACGATTATTTGTCAATAAAACACCGGTTCGTTCCTGTCAACAAATAACCGTGTTATGATGAATTTCCTCCTGCATCTTTCAAATGCCCTAGGCAGGTCAGATCATCAATTTCACAACTCACTGTGCCTAAAACAAAACTTAACTTGGGCAAACGTGCTTTCTGTGTCGCTGCGCCTACGGTCTGGAATGAACTACACATCACTTTGAAAACATCTGAAACTATAGCTATCTTCCTAAAAAAAACTAAAGACCTATTTATTCCAAATTGCAGTTCCACCGTAAATCTTCGGTTGTCCCTCGTTCTGATAATGACTTTTGCGCGTCCCTATTCACGATTATGCTTAATGATTCTGTTTTATTGCGCCTCTGAGCTCAGGTTCCTGAGGATATAGGCACCATAGAAGTTAATTATTATTATTATTATCAGTAGCAACCCGGTATTGCGAGACTTCAACGACAACCAGTTATTAGGCCCGTGTGACGTGGACAACAACACGTTGTTGTACGCGACATCGACATAAAGCAGTTAATATGTGACACAAGTAACGACCCGTTACTGAGCGACGCCAACAGTAACCACTTATGGTGCGACATCAGTAAAATATAGTTATTGCATTACATCAGTAACAACCGGTCGAATGATGTTTGTGAAAAAAAACAGGGATCGCGTGACGTCACTGGCAGTCAGTGATTGTGCAACGTCAGTGGTAACCAGTTATTTCGATTTGTATAATGTCATTGGCATACAGGGCTTCCGTGACGTCATCCTGTTATTGCGTTATACCAGTAGTAACCAGTTGTGGTGTGACATCAATGTTAAACAGTAATCACGTGACATCATTGCCTTATAACTAGTCAGCTTAATTCATTATCTGCATAATCATGGCTGATGAGCGAATCAACAATTGATTATATATCACAGCACGGATGAGTCTGCGACAAGCCGACGTCGACCCAGCCAGGAAATCACGCCAATGAAGCGTATTGCATCCGCACGCTTAGTGATGACATATAATTGGAGTACACAGCTACAGCTAGACTTGGAAATGCAATCTTGACTTAATTAGACGGATAACAGAAGGCTTGCGACCGGCTTCATGAAGCCTCGGTCACTCAGGTGGCAGCGCACTTAGCGTAGTAGCGACCCGCCAACATATTGTTGCGGAATATCGATCTAGACGGAAGGGCTGCTCGAACGCTGAATGCCGTCAACAAGAAATTAATACTTTCGATAAAAGCATTCTACCGATCTATCGAATCCAGTCACTGAAGTCAAAATCAACGACGGTGCGACGATATCTCGCTACATGCGGTGGTATTGCGTTGACAGGAAGAAACGAACATACTTAACACTTTATATTTTCGTCACGCGATGTTTTCTGCAGTTATTTTCGTTATAAAAGGTGACGGACGCCGTTAATACGGCAATACACGTCTGACAGGAACATTAACATGTCACTGGGCTTTTGAATTTGGTTTGACCGTGTGCACAGCGTCAAAATGGGGATTGATTTTGTTAATCAATTATGTTGATTTGATAGGCAAGACTATTCTGGTCAGGTGTTGATAACTTGGAGACGACAACGAGGAGAAGACAACCAAAAGAGAAAGAAGAGTGAAATGTGGATGACATCTCTGGGCTCGAGACGGAGAGAAAGATACGACGATAGCTTAGTTACGGACAGTGAATGAAATACGAGCTGCACATATCATAACGACATTATGAAAACTGTAAACAGATGAACCAACCTAGGAATGATAGAACGACTTCAATTAATTATACATGTTTGACAGATACGCCTACATTATTTATCAAAGTGTGATGCAAACGCCCAAGAAGGACCTGTATTTGAAATATGCTTTCTAAAATATGGACAACGGAAACGTAGGTTAGATTTGACACATTAAGTAAAGCTAATTAAAGAAAGGAGGCAAAATAGCTTAAAACAAAATTGAAGATTTGCATCATTCTGGAAACTATAGAGGATATCGTGTCATTATTACACAGAAACCTCCTAATCGACATTTGGCCTTGGCAGCGGAGTACGTCACCTAAGATGTCAGACGTCACCTAAGATGTCAGACGTCCAGCAAATTGTTTGCTTGAAAGAAACACCCCCAATGAAATCTCAGAAATTTGCCTTAATTTCTGGTTAATAAAAATCAATAAATAAACTCGGATAGACGGGCCCCGTCAGCCAACCTCTGGGGCTACTAGACCGGAATGTGCCAATCTGCCTTTGTAAACACAGCGACAAGGCAAAGCGAAAGACGCGTCTTCTTGTTCGATCCGCGGACAATTTCACGTACTTGCCCCTGTAACAGTCAACCTACTGTCATGTACGAAATATTCTGTGTCGTACGCTAGATCTCACCTAATGTCACGAACGACATATTTCACACATTGTTACGTACGACATATTCCTGCTACTGTCGTGTACGATATATTCCAACTAATATCACGTACGACGCATTTCATCCACTGTCAAGTAAGGCACAGTGCCCGCTCCCTCGTCCCACACTGATGCCACCCACTTGGTACTCGCAGTAGCGACCGTACGCAACTCAATTCAATAGTTTCCAGGGCTTTATTTCTTTCTCGCATACCTGCTGCCGTCTGATTAAAGCCCACTGATCTTATCCAGCGTTCACGGGGCACGGCGCCGGGACGCAGATTGAAGCCGTTATCAAAATAGAGCCTATTCGCAAAAGTCAGCGGTTCATACGGCCGTGTAAGCGGAGAAAGCCCGGCCGAGGCGTATAAGGTCACACGACTTACTTACAGTCAAACACACACCATGTAGACAACATATAGGTGAGGCATAGGACAAATGTCATAAATGGTGCTTGCTTACGCATGTCTTATATAAAAATCTTGAAATGTTTAACATAGTAGGTCAGATACCAGTACTTTTTATAGCAAGAAGAAAACAGTCTTAATGATAGGTTGGTTGTGCAGTGTTCAGTAACACTGACTGTCGTTGAACGTTGTACATTGTGTTGTTATTTTTTTATCTGTTGATTGCTCAGTAAACGGGATGCACGTGTGTTCAACATCGGCCTTGGCACAACGGCCTGAGATACGCTATCATCTACACCCAGTTTAGCCGACTTCCTGATGTTTCTATCGGAGCTCGGGACCGCTGACAAGCGCCCTTGTCAGCCAGGATCCATGCCCCGAGGTCTTGCGGTGCCACGGAATTTCAACGGTGTTCTGGACCGATATGTTGGCCTTGAGAGGGCGTTGAGTCGTTCACAATGTTATCGATATTCACCTCTCCCTGCAGAGCTCACTAAAGCGGAGGGGTCAGGATCCGCGTACTAATCTACGAAAATGTCGGTCACACGTGAACAATTACCGACGTTGCGTCAGGCAGCGCCGCGTGGTGAACTGTTACGAAACTACTATTGATTTAAATTATGTAACAATTCGCTGTATCACATTCCGACATCTTCGTTCACAACTTCGTAGTACACAGTTAGCTACACCGTCGAGTTGCTAGAAAAACAAAGCTTTAACATAATTATCGGAGATAACTGTTTTAAAACATATTATGATGGTTACTATTGCATGTCTGATACATGCACTGTGTATGTGTCATAGCATCGTTACATCAATGTTTTTCAATCTGGAGAATTGTCAACATTTTAAAGTGCTAATTCAGGGAGGGAGAGGGGCCCGAGAATTAACACGCTTTGTACGAATAGGTAAAATGTCGACAATTATGAACGGCCCCTTAGGAAAACGTCGTATGTTGTACGCAACGTTCGGCTGAGGGCACGCCGACGAAACTGACAGCGTCAGATAGACAGGAATGGCTGGCGGGCGGGTGGCATCTATATACGGCCACCACCGTGAAGTCTCCTTGACAGGAACAGTGCACAAACACCGGCTACGACTGAAGGAGCGGTGCATCGCTGCGCACGAGAGGGAAGCACAGCCTGCGCCGTCACACGAGGACTCGTAATTGCGTGGTAGCCATCTTGACAGACGGAGGATCAATGCTTATTAACTGTGGCGTTTGTAATTAGATTGACGTCACGACTAAATGCGTTTCAAGGGAATTTGGCATCTCGGCAAAAATAGCAGTTGCGCGATGAACACTGCAGCGATCGTTTGGATGTATACCAAACAGCGATGACCCATTTGGAATAGTACGTACCAGCGGGGATGAGATATTATAAGATAGATATACATATGATAAGACGAACGACGAAACTGATTCTAGAACCAAGAGAGTCATTGAGAATGTGTAAAAGTTTGTTGACGACACAACACACCTGGACAATTAAAGGCATTACATTGAATGTTATTCGTTAGTTAGACTCAAGTAAAGGATTGGAACCTGAGTTACCTGCTAAATGTATATGACAAGTTATATTATGCAAGCACAAAAGAAACATGTGCCAGGGTTGGGGGCCATGTGGGGTTTCGTTGTCAACATGCCATCGGGGCACTGTTTCTGTGAAAATGGTGAACTCTTGCAACAAAACAATGTCTTGTAAATACAAAAATGTGTTGCATCGAGACACCACGCATACATACTTCAGGGCTGTCAGTGTGGTGATGGGTGTTGTCAATACAAGTACTACTGCAAGACGTACGCGAAACCATATCACAAAAGTGCATACGAGTACTGCAGCAATAACTCTAACATACATCACAAGTAAACATAGCTGCAGACCGTGTACTCACAATGTTTGTGTCCTCCGTTGAAGCCTGTCTACGCTGCACCGCTAGTGTCCGTTGTAGAATGTGGCTAAGTTGAAGCCTGTCTAAGCTAGTGTCTGTTGTTGAACACGTCTGAATTCACTCGGCACAACACACTCGATTCCAACGTAGAAGTTCGCGTGTTGGAGAACACTCGAATAAAGAGAACGACTCGAATAAAGAGAACTCGTCGTCACGCGTGCAGCAGCATGGCTGCTCTGGTGAGTTGCTTTCGCTGTGTCGCTGTCTGGGTGCACTCTTGTCTGACGGGTCTTCGCGGTTACTATCGTTTATATACCCGACTGAACGTGTCAGCCTGCTGCGGCTCGGCCCAGCGTTCGCTTACTCACCGCAAGCTATCTTAGGTTTCATCATTACCAGGCGCAACGAATATAGCGCAACTCCCTCCGCCCAACATCCAGCGGCGTTGCCGAGAAGAACGTAATGACGCAGCCGTCGGTTCCACGGAACTACTACAGCTGCATCGCGGGCGTCACCGAAATAGATTTCCCGGTTCCTCGCAACGATGACGCTTCGCTAGGTGATTGACCAATCACGGCGCGCCAGAGTGAGATCCTTGTTGTCGATATTCATGCGCCGATGGCGTGTGCAGGACGCATGTAATCTGCGTGTAGTGATGCCGCATTGCCGACAGACATGGTCCGTGTCGGACGAGAGCACGACATACGCTAACTGTGCTCCGCTTCGGCAAGTCCCGACCAGGTATTGAGATTTATGGGCCGACCAAGGTCTCGACGATATGCGGTAGTTCTGCTTGGGCGTTTATCGTCGAGCCATTTAACGTTTGTCCAGGGTTGTAAAACTATCACTGGGCACCACACGTTGTTTACTCTCAGAAGGTACAGCTGCGAAACTGCAGCGTTTAGCAAAAAACAAACATTGGTGTCGGTAAACGAATGCCTGAAATAAATTAGCATAACATGATGAAAACATAATAAATAACTCGCAAACCGAATGATAACTACACAACAATTGTGAAAATTAGAATAAAAAATATCCATATAAATAATAAACAAAATACTGAAATGTTATTCTAAAATAAAGAAACCGTATATTATTTCATATTAGTATTATGTATTTTCTTACAGTAATAATATATACTATGTTTTAATGGAAGATGTTTTGAATCATCAAAACGTGTAGTATAGAATATATGTTAACTAGAGAATGATGTGCACGTATGTTAACTAGAGACTGTTGTGCACGTATGTTAACTAAAGACTGTTGTCCACGTATGTTAACTACAGACTGTTATCCACGTATGTTAACTAGAGACTGATGTGCACGTATGTTAACTAGAGACTGTTATCCACGTATGTTTACTAGAGACTGTTGTGCACGTATGTTAACTAAATACTGTTGGGTACGTATGTTAACTAGAGACTGTTGTGCACGTATGTTAACTAGAGACTTTTGTGCACGTATGTTAACTAGAGACTGTTGTGCACGTATGTTAACTAGAGACTGTTGTGAACGTATGTTAACTAGAGACTATTGTGCACGTATGTTAACTAGAGACTGTTGTGCACGTATGTTAACTAGAGACTGATGTCCACGTATGTTAACTAGAGACTGTTGTGCACGTATGTTAACTAGAGACTGTTGTGCACGTACGTTAACTAGAGACTGATGTCCACGTGTGTTAACTAGAGACTGTTGTGCACGTATGTTAACTAGATACTGTTGTGCACGTATGTTAACTAGAGACTGTTGTGCACGTATGCGAACGTTTACGTTTGTTGGTTTTCTGTTTCGATTATACATAGAAGAACAGCGCCGTTGTATACACACACGTACTACCAATACAGCCCGAGTCTAACACACATGACTACGTGCGATCATGTGCACATGCACGCGTAAGCAACAAGCACGCGTGCACTTACACGTGCCGTGTCAGCTGTATGCGTGCAGTCTATTCGTGGCGGTGTTTACGTGTTTTAGACACCACGGAATTCATTCAATTACAGAACGCGTGATCTTATTCAAACCAAGGCCTCGTTAAAATCTCGTGGGGTGTCTTTCTTCTCTACAGCCCGTCGTTCGTCTAGCAGTGCATTCATTTCATTCATTCAACCGTGTCGTCATGTCGGATAGTGCCATAGTATGTCCTCACATGGGTTCGGCGTTGTTTACTTCACTTTATATACTTCGAATACATTTATATGAATGTGTTCACGATCAATGGACTGTCATTTTCTGTACGAAACTCAACACCGTTACTGCTGTTGAATTTCACACTATTTATGAAAATTTATATTAGCGATGCCAAACGTACATCGTCTACCCAGCAGTTCCGTTCAACGGCTGCACAACGATGCCTGACCGAGATACTCTGTCCCGCACGTACATTCGCGTGCTTGTGTTGATTCGCCGTCTGTTATTGCTGTAGACCGAACCACTGTCTCCACTTCTGTTTCTCATGTTTACCTTTCTGTCGCGTCAGCTGCTGCCGCGGTCTTGTTGCCTCAGGCGGGGAGATGATCTCGTCAATACGGGCTGATTAGAACGAATACATCAATAGAATGACGTGGATCATGGCTGGAGGAATAAGACGAGCATCTGCAACGACAACGACAACGACAACAACGACAGTGACAACAACGGCAACAACGATGACAACGACTACAACGAAGACAATGAAGACAACGAAGACAACGAAGACAACGAAGACAACGAAGACAACGACGATAACGACGACAACGACGACAACGAACGCAACGAACACAACGACTACAACGACGACAACGACGATAACGACGACAACGACGACAACGAAGACAACGACGACAGCGACGAAGGAGGGAACCACAAAGTCTTTTACCGATGGAGGTGACCATGACGATGAGGTCAACGACCTTGACCGCACGTCCACCCCCGCTCTCCACGTCTACTGCAGAGTGCTGCAAGTGTACAAGCGAGGAGTGAGCATCATGTCGCAATCCCCGAGTGCCGTGGGCTGCACCTGCACCAGCGACGCTCGATCAGTGAGTCTCACCTGCAGCGTCAGGTGTTCTCACGGTTTTTTAAACCGTTCTATCGCTGGTGTTATGCACTTCGGCCTGGCATCGCTGGCAGTACTTTCCACATACGCCACCAACACCACCACCACCTCCACCACCCACCACCACCACCACCACCACCACCACCACCACCACCACCATCACCACCACCACCACCCACCACAACCCACCACCACCCACCACCACCACCACCACCACCACCCACCAACACCACCACCACCACCCACCACCACCACCACCACCACCACCACCACCCACCACCACCACCACCACCACCACCACCACCCACCACCACCACCACCACCCACCACCACCACCACCACCACCACCACCACCACCATCATCATCATCATCATCATCATCAACAACAACAACATCATCGTCGCCATAGTCATCGTCGTCATCGTCGTCTTCGTCGTCTTCGTCTTCGTCATAATCATCATTACCATTATCATTATCAATCCTACTATATGACGAAGTCATTACGTGTATATTTGTTGTTGTTCTTGTTTATTCGTTTCCGTCTATTTGATTAATCAGTCGCCTAATAAAAAATTTCGTAAGCTAATATGATGAAAAGTCTATACCCGGGCAGTTATTTCACTGGTGTTTTTTATGTACATTGTTGAAACCAACAGAAGCGCTGACTAGTTGATATCCGTATAATATGGTTTAGTCCTTGTCATGTTGCTGAAACATCGAATCAGCTTCGTCCCAGTATTTCAGTTCTATGTTGAACACATAATTCTATGACTGGTCATCACATAGACATTACTGCCACACGTGTCTGATCAGTCACACATTTGACGGGGAAATATCTTACATGTATGTCCTCGATATACTGTTTATATTTAAAACAATGATTAGGAAACGTAATATCACTCAGCCCTCATTGACAGAGAATATATAATTCAGAATGTGTCACGTTCTTGTAATAATCAGTCAGACTAATGACACGATTCGTGTAGCCTGCATACCGGCCGCGCCAAGTACCCATGTTTCCCAGGAAACTACAGCAACGACAGTTACATGGTACCACCAAGTGATTGAACATGTTGTTAGAACATGATTGACGTACAATAGGTTACGTTTGTCACAACGGCCAGACCATGTGAGCTAAATGTATGTTTTTTGATGCTTTTAAACACTTTTAGTAATTGTGATTAATGTCTGCTGGTGTGTAAACTATCAACGCACATGACCAGACTATGTTGATTTGACACTTACAAATGGTTTAACTAAGCACAGAGAAAAAGACATCGCGCATTAATGAGAAGTTAATTAAATAAGCTTAATTGTTGAAACGGGGCTTGTAGAGCCATCAAAGACCCAAGTCAGGTTTAGTTGAGCAGAGGTTCAAGAAGGAAGACGGGTGTTCTTTACCCCCAAAATACATCAAGGAATTAATTGGGACATCGGACAAGCCAACATAATAGCAGTTAGTTACACTGGTTACGATTTACCTGTAAGTCTACATTAATTGTGCTGAGTTATTAATTAAGCCTGTAGACTTGTCAGATACGTGTTGTACACATTGGGTTGGCTGAGTTGTTACGTATTTTTTACAAGGCCTACGAAAATTTTACAAATCAAGCATTTACGCAACTTACGCTGCACGGTGGCTCAACTTACCCCACACCAAGTATTAGTTGAGCCAGCTTGCCAACCCTATTTGAATCAGCTAGATATAATTATCCATATGCAAGCTATACATATATATTATCTTGGTATAATATGATATATTAATAATCATTGTTTATGCGAGTAAAAACAATTTTGACTTATCAATACGTTTGCGCCCTAGACATCAAATAGAATGATAAATGGGTCAACTAACACTGCCCTCCCCTAGTGCGTCTCACTCAAAGACGCCTCACCCTATTATTGTAGCTGTGTCGAGCGAAAACACAGCTCCGAAACTAGGGTGTGGCGTCTGTAGTTCCAGTACCCTCGTCCGCCATTTAGACTTACAATTACAATTTTAAATGTAACTTTAGAATTAGGTTTACGTCACGATGGACGCAACAGTGACGTTGCGGAAATAGTTTTGAACAAGAGTGAATTTTCGTCTAGAATAAAACAATTAATTTTATTAAGCGATGTTAATATCTCAATACATAGCTTATTACATTGGCTTTGTATTTACTACTGGGATGGTGTATCACATTCTTCCCTCGTTGTTCTTTTCACAATATCATTGTCGTCGTCGTCGTCATTATCATGATAATCATAATCATCATCTATCCTACTATATATCAGTACGTGTATTTCAGTTGTAGTTCTTGTTTATGGTTGAATCCATGTTGCGTTTGTCTTTATGTTCAATCAGTCGCCTAATGACGATATTCTGTAAACACACTGCGTCTATTATGAGGAAACGTCTACACCGGCGCAGTTATTAAAATGATTATTGTTATGCACACGGCACAGAACCAGCAGAAGCAATAATCTGACTAATTAATATCCGCATAACATGATCTGTGCCTAGTCATATTACAAGAACATCGGTCTTTTAGTTGCATGTTGAACACACAGTTCTCTGAATGGTCGACGTATATATATTTTTCCGTCCCATTTGAAAGAAACACTACACTTGTTTGACTGTTGACACATTTTACCGAGAATATCAAAGATGCATGTCATCTATATACTATTTATAATGAAAACAATGATTAGGAAAAGTAATATCACTCAGTCATCATTGACCGAGAATACAGAATTCAGAATGTATCCCATTCTTGTACTAATCAGTAGTCTAATGATGCGACTCGTGTAGCCTGCATACCGGCCGCGCCGAGTACTCTGTCACTCTCAAAGACGCCCCACCCTAGTTTCGGAGCTGTGTCGAGCGAAAACACAGCTCCGAAAATAGGGTGTGGCGTATGTAGTTCCGGTAACCTCGTCCGCCATTTAGACGTCCAATTACACGTACTTTAGACAACTTTAGAAATTGGTCTGCGCTAAGTTGGACACAAAGGAGTAATTGGGATTGTGGAAATAGTTTTAACAAGAGTTAATTTTCGGACTCTATACTATTACAAATAATTGCAATAATAAAATAATGCAATACTTCTACATATATTTGCAACACTTTGCAACACGAAAATACAGTATTTGTATTTTCGTGTTGCAAAGTGTTGCAGATATCTGTAGAAGTATTGCATTTTTTTATTATTGCAGATACTTGTAACCGTATTGCAAATACGTGTAACGTTACTGCAAATACTTGTAAAAGTGTTTGTAATATCTTCCCGCTCTAGAATGTAGTACAATGTTGCAATTTCTAATAATAACAACCCAATGTTTTATTAAAGTATTTTAAATTTTAAATTCAATACATATTCCTTAATATTATTATGGATTCTAAATGGGGACAAAGCTTACATTTGCTATAGCTATTGCAAAAGAACATATCATTATATTGCGATCATTTTGAAAGTATTACAAATACAATACTACATAACAAATTTCAAATAGTACTGCAATACGCAATAATCAGAGTATTGCGCCCTGATAAACGATACTCTATGGTGTTTAATTAAACAACCTGTATATTGCATTCATAACGTGCGTTACTACGAAAGTAATTGCGTCATTTGTTGGTTATAAATCACGTCATGGGTTGGTTATAAATCACGTCATTGGTTGGTTATACATCACGTCATTGGTTGGTTATAAATCACGTCATTGGTTGGTTATAAATCACGCAACGATATTACGTTTGACAACGGTGTTAATTATGAAAGAGCCCAATTAATCGAATTTCTTAAATTATAGCTCAAGGTAGCCTAAAGTAAAATAAAGCAATATACTGATTAATTAATATCAGTCTCAATGACGTATTGGCCAATTGTGCACACTAAGGTTGTGTCAATAATAGACGCAGAAGCCAATCCCTTGAACAAGATGACCAAGACGTGAGAAGAAGATAAACCGACTCCTGTTGTATGTCAGCGCAAGAATACACAAAGACTGGTTAGCGGGCGCAGTGTATGTACAATCAGCCGTAGGCGAGGGTGTTGAACGGAAACGGCAGCTGAAAGTATTGCATAGAAAATTACCGTCGTAATAGTTACTGACAGGCGAATGGCTCTGGACAGAGCGACGTTATGTGAACGATAATCCGCGATTATTGTTGCTATGTACTATTCGATTACGACGCAACCGCGCATAATTGGATGAATCCGGAGAAAGCTGGGTGCGTCTGAATGACTGGAATCACTTGATTCTGTGAGTTGCGTTTTAGTCTGTATTACTGCGATAAGAGATTCATGAAAACGGTGTTACGTAATATTGAGATAAACAAGCAAGTCTACCACATTCAGCCGTTAACTACCCGGGCTAACACATTCTGTCGTATACGTCAATAATAAAACAATTAATTTAATTAATTAATACAAAATCCTCAGCTGCTGTCGTATATTCATGTTTATCATATTGGCTTAGTGTTTGAGATGATGTATCACGTTACACGTTGTTCTCTTCACATATTCACATCCAGTCGTGTATCTACATGGGCTACCACATCCAATCGTGTATCTACACGGGCTACCACAATCAGACATGTACCTACTCGGGCTACAACAATCAGACGTGTACCTACTCGGGCTACAACATTCAGTCGTGTACCTACTCGGGCTACCACAACCAGTCGTGTGCCTACCCGGGCTACCACAATCAGTCGTGCACCTACTCGGGCTACCACAGTCAGTCGTGTACCTACTCGGGCTACCACATTCAGTCGTGTACCTACTCGGGCTACCACAATCAGTCATCGGGCTACCACAATCAGTCGTGTACCTACCCGGACTACCATGATCAGTCGTGAATCTTTTCTTTGTAAGTTCATTTCTGGAAACTTCATTAAGCTGTTTATGTTTAAACTTTCAACAGTCTTTGGATAAACTCATTAGAATCGTCAACATGAATAAGGCAGGGATGTATTGGCTGACTATCTGTAGTTATCACAGGGATGGATATAAGAACAGACACGCACTGTCGTGGTATAGGCAGACACAGTTATCCCGGATAAGCCCATACAGAGAGTGAGAAGTTGGGAACTGGCCAAGCGCTTGGCTGAAGCGATGGTGTCTTAAATAAAACACGAAACGTCTGGCGAATGTCTCTGTCAAAGAAACTATGGAATAATGCGGTATCATATGAGGATACACACCAATGGTACATTATATATAATACATAACACGTATATAGAGTGTATTTAGCAGACGTCCGTCGAATGAAGAATTGTTTTGCATCCAACATGACCCTAAAGTAAAAAATTGAAGTGTGTTACGTGCGGTAACATGTAACACGTAGACTGCTGAACGGGAACACATGTCCCAGACATATCGTGTTTAGTTAATTCAGGTCAAGTGGTGCGTCCGGTCCTTTTTTTAGCTTAAATGGTGCTTAGAGAACCAAGATATAGGCGTGCAACGTTTAGTTGGTAACAAGAGGCGGCCGGAAACGGCGCGTGTTTTGTTCAGGGTGATTGCCGTAGTAAGCAGATACTGCACAGGTAGCAGGATAAAAACATCGTGAGAGGGCGGTGTCCCTTAATGAGCAGGTAAGAAGTTATTTTTATACACAGCAGGATCAGATATTCCAAAACAGGCGTGGTCGCGATTTGGAGTGCTAATAAGACAAACTATGGCATATATTTAAGAATATCTACTTTTTTAAAGGTGCTTAATCAATTCAATATTTTTGCTAGTCTCATTTCAAATTAATTTTGCGAAAATCCAAACCTATCCAGTATCCTCAGCAACATGCTAGCTCATTTGTGCAACTTTTATATGTAGTTTTTGTGAAATCATCAGACAAACTATTAAATTAGTTAATGCTTGTTGAAGCATTAACTGAACTGAAAATCGAAATGCTGAAAAATCAGCGAGAGAATTGGAGGTCACGCCCATGATCAGCATTAACCCACACAGTGTTTACCATTTTGGATATCCACTATTTTGATCCTTACCCAATCTAACGACTTAAGTCAATTCTTTCGGTGATTTAAAAAAAATAGGCATTTTTTATTAAATTGTCTGCGGATGTTACATAAACTATTCACACACTACATATCTGGACACCAATGAACTGAATTTGTGATACGCTAAATTAGTTGAGGAAGCAGTTTTAACAAGGTTTACCAAGATTACTACCCAAGGCAAAATAGCTGGCAAGTGGACAAAGAAGCCATTGGCGTAACTAATTTTGTATATAATTCACGCTGCTAGTATTTACGCAATATGTAGATCAGTAGTTCCATTCATTTATTGTCATTTATTGTCGTTAGAACGAGTACTTTCCGATATTTAAACTAATAAATTACAATAGATGCAATCAAGTAATGCTACTGTTTATTATAGATGAGGTAAAAGATTAACTTTCGTTCTCTGCGTGATACATAACACTTTATTCTAAGCTAATTCATTACAAGAAATGGACACGCGAATATAAATCATAGTCAGAGTATTTCATAATAAACATGCATATGTACGCTTTGATTAATGTCAGAGCTTGTTAGTTTGGCCAGCTTAAATACAAAACGTAACATATACATACAACGTGAAGCATAAATGTCATGGGCAAACAGAAGATATGAAAAAATTTGGACCTAGATGGCGGCACATTGAAGTCGGTGACGTCACTAAAGTCCACCCATTCGGGTTTAAAGGACAAAAGTATAGTATTAGTGATAATATTTGTGAACCAATATAACTACGTGCAAGAGTGGAAGGATTATATACTTCTGACAGGGACGATTATCTGGCGCTATACAGTTATCAACTATAAAAAAACAATCAACAAATATCATTAAAATGATTTCATATATTGTATATTAGGAGCCAGCAAGCGTTCACACAAGACAAGTGAGGTCGAAGCCACCGAATCAGTGTTAGAGAGTCAAACATCAGCATTGCTGCACGACCACCGTGTAGCACGATAACCACCAAAGTGTGGCAATGACAAGACCGACTCGAACTGCGCCAGCAGGCATTGTTATCAGGAAGAATGAGTTACGTTTCTCCGAACGACAGTCGTTGGTAACGTAAACATAATAACCCGAAGATAACATTACTACATATCCTGTACTAACCAACATTTAGTGGAAAGAGCATGTAAGTACCACGCAGAACGGTAATTGTGCAGTTTAGCAGTGTGTGTAATAACAGTAATGACTTAATGACTGCCGCGAAATGTCACCGAAAGGGTATTCTTGGAATCAGGGCGTTTTTCTGTATTATTAAAACGTGACGAATTCTGATAATAATACTGATGTAGCGCTGTTTAAGTAATTACAAATCTAAGCGGTTCACACTTAGTTAAGCTAATAAAAAAATAAGCGTACACTAAATGTCTTAAATATTCAATACAACTGATAGATTATGCGTAAATACAAAACTCAATACATAATAAATACTAATAAGTAAACAGATAGACAAGATTGTAAATTAAAATATGGTTTGCATGAGCAAATCAGTGTTTATATAAAGATAGGTAGGTCCAAAATTACATTGAAAATTGTCGACGTCCCGTTTGTGTTATTTACACGAACAGCTGCGGGAATATTCGATTACGACGCAATCGCGCATAATTGGATAAACCCGGTGAAAACTGGGTGCGTCTGAACGACTCAAATAAAATTAATACTGCATTCATGCGAGTTGCTTTTTAGTCTGTATTCCTGCGACGACATATTCATAAAAACGGTGTTGTGTAATATTAAGAGAAACACACCAGTGTAGGAGACTTATACCCGGACTACCACAATCAGTCGCGTAAACTACCTGGGCTACCACAATCAGTCGTGTAACTACCTGGGCTATCACAATCAGTCGCGTAACTACCCGGACTACCACAATCAGTCGCGTAAACTACCGGGGATACAAAAATCAGTCGCGTAACTACCCGGGCTACCACAATCAGTCGCGTAACTACCTGGGCTTCCACAATCAGTCGCGTAACTACCTGGGCTATCACAATTAGTCGCGTAAATTACCTGGACTACCACAATCAGTCGCGTAACTATCCGGACTACCACAATCAGACGTGTATCTACCCGGGTTACCACAATCAGTCGCTTTGTAAGGTCTTTTCTAGATTTCATTAAAACATTTATTAAAGTGTGTCTTCACTTTCGACGTGGATAAGGCGGGCATGTTGGCTATTGATCTCTTTCGAACAAAATTATACGGCTAAGTGCATGGCTACAATGTAATGCTATAATTGTACAGTATAACAAAATAGTTCAGTAAACCGTCTTAGTAAACATTGATTTTGATAACAATATACACTCAATAACTAAACGAATCACAGAGTGCACATTTGGTTGAGGCGGCGTAGACAGCACGCACGAGGAAGGAGCACCGCGTAACTAGAAATAAGAGAGGACGCCTAGAAATAAGCCTGTTCCGGTGCACCTGTGTCGGGGCGTAACGCGGCAGATACATCACTCCTTCATAAACAACGTGGAATGCAGAATGCTAGTTTGCTATGTGAACTTAGTACACGTTTCTGAAAACATACATATATAAATATATATATATATATATATATATATATATATATATATATATATATATATATATATATATATATATATATATATATATATATATATATATATATATATATATATATATATATATATATATATATATATATATATATATATATATATATATGTATATATATATATATATTTATATACATATATATATGTATATGTATATACATATATATATATATATATATATATATATATATATATATATATATATATATATATATATATATATATATATATATATATATATATAGGTATGTATATATATATATATATATATATATATATATATATATATATATATATAGGTATGTATATATATATATATATATATATATATATATATATATATATATATATACATATATATATATATATATATGTATATATATATATATATATGTATATATATATATATATATATATATATATATATATATATATATATATATATATATATATATATATATAGGTATGTATATATATATATATATATATATATATATATATAGGTATATATATATATATATATATATATATATACATATATACATACCTATATATATATATATATATATATATATATATATATGTGTTTGTGTGTGTGCATATATATATGTATGTATGTATGTATGTATGTATATTATATTATATTATGCACAATATATATATACATGTGTTCATATATATATATATATATATATATATATATATATATATATATATATATATATATATATATATATATATATATATATATATATATATATATATATATATATATATAAATGGTACTCTACAGAACATTGATTTTCACCCAAGGAGCAACCTATTGTCTGTTTAGATAGATGAATCGAAGAAACCTCGAACAATGTACGTTGTGTAGAGAAGATAGATACAATAGTCTAGTCGCATTTAAGAAATACACATAACCGATAAGAAGATATAGTTCTAAAACCAAAATGCACATATGCACCGAGCAAAATGTAACGCATTTCTGTATTACGATGTTTTCATATTATATATATATACTACTGGCAACACTTTGTTGCTGTTGCGCTTCTAAATAAAGGTATATATTCGAGTGTGTTATATAATACCGCCGCATCTGATTAATTCCGCGTTATGACGAACGCAGTTGCTGTGCCATTCGCACTGGATGTGTCAACCCCGCTCGCACTAGATGTGTCAGTGCCAGTCGCACTGGATGTGTCAGTGTCATTCGCACTGGATGTGTCAGTGCCACTCGCACTGGGTATGTTAATGACACTCGCACCAGATGTGGCAGTACCACTCACACTGGGTGTGTTAATGCCACTCGCTCTGGATGTGTTAGTGCCACTCGCACTGGGTGTGTTAATGCCACTCGCACCAGATGTGCTAGTGCCACTCACACTGGGTGTGTTAATGCCACTCGCACTGGATGTGTCAGTGGGCATGGCGCAACAACAATGAGCGAAGCAACTCGGGAATAAAACAGATGATTGAAACGCATTCGCTGACAGTGATAGGCCTGATTCGTCGCCACGGCATTCACACGCCATAGTTGGCAGCATTGTCCACACACTCTGTGGGCGCTTATAGCGAGATTTTGTTTGTATTTTGCGGAACCGGTCACGGATTCGAACCCGGATATTGTGAGAGCGAAACGTGCGTGGTATCTTTGTTCCAGCGCGGTAATGATGACGACGATGACGATATTATAATTATGACGAGACGAGAGAGCCTGGATGGTGATGAAGCTATTGCATCAGCCGCTGCTATTAGCCGTGGAGAAGCGAGATTGTTTGTTAGTTTCTGCCGGAGGCTGTGCCATCACGTAAGATATAACGACCATCGTTAAGATAAACACGCCGCTGATGCACGTGGCAATGTCTGTAGAATAACGATATTTTCTTGGCTTGACATCACAGAAGACGCCTTCGCGATAACCCGCCACGTGGTTGGCAACTATCCCCGTTCTACGGGTATGGTGATGCTTCGGGTGGAGTCAGACATGTTACGACATTTCGTAGAAATTTTACGCAAGAGAAGACACCCCACTAAAGTTGTTGCAACGCGCCGACGCTCTTTACATGCCACGCTAAAAGGCAGTAATCATTTTTGTGGTTACCGTTGATATTTCCCGGCTGTTAATTCTGAGTAACGCCATCGCATGCGTGTTGCCTACGCCTGTTACGAAAAGCCGGTCTTTAATGTCCAACTTGGAGAGCAATGGATTGTTTACTAAGCATGATGCATATACAGTAACCTTACTGCACCGGGTACATTTAAAATCTGCGGCTGGTATGTCACTGCTATCATTTAGTGAGGGGATTATTTCCACGATTACTTCGACGTAAACCCCGAGGGGCCACTCAATACGTCGCCAGTTTACCATCATTGAGACAAGTTCTGCGATTAATGAGTACGTTTTGTGCGCCTAAGCACGTTGCAGCACGTAACGCGTTTGCGTAATTAGGTGTATATATTTAGAACAAGAGCTGCGATTTTATTTCAGGGTAACATTATGTAATTTTAGCTAACATTAATCTATGAATCAAACATGTTAGTGAATATATGTCATGGAACAATGCAAATTTTGCACGTTAAAGGGTATATATTATTGGGTTGTATTAAAGTTGCATTCAACTTGATAACGGTATAATTTTTACATATGCTTAAAACGTGTTGGGGGGGGGCAATTAGATAAATTTTCAAGGTATACTGACAACGCATTGAGTGATCCCACGGGCCATAGGCCTAGCCCACTGCCCTGAGGCAGGTTTGCTTGCGTATACCATGTGGAGTCCGTCACCCAGGAGGCGGTTGAGTTAAGTTCACACTCCTTCCAACCGCCCCCGGATCTTCTCTTTGTCCACTCGTGAGTGTTCGTTGTTCTTACGCAAGGTACACACTTTCATCAATGGCAGCTCCCAGATAATCCGCGGTATACGAAGGTGCTACAGCGATGCGCTGGAGGCCGGCGCTGCGCGGGAATCTTGGTGCAGGAAACGGGTTATCTAGAGGGCAGGGATAGCAACTTAAGATTCGCTAGCGGTCATTACACGTACACATGGCAGGAGACAGATGCAAGAATGAGTAGAAACGCTACACCGGGTGTTTCGGCCTGCTCACAGCGGCACCAGTACCGAGTGGTGGCAGGCGGGAAGCGATCATTAATTCGTTACCAATTACTAACCCTTACATGTGTAGTTTAATTGGAGGAAACCCTAAAATGTTCTCAAACGTCTTCATGTGAACGTAAAAACAAGTACACACACGTACACACACGTACACACACGTAGTCAAAGAGACGTAGTTAACAAAAGTGGTAACATTGTCATTGGATCGTTCCCATGTTCCGGCTTCACTGACGGAGATATCCACGGCAAAGGCCCAGGTGGCAAGTGGACAAGGAAGCCATTTGCTTATCGAGTCCAACAACTGTTCATGTATGTGTAACCCGCCCTTCTGAGATATTTGTAAATTTTGTTTTTAAACATTTTCACGCCGTTAGCATTTACACAATCTGTACATAATTTGTTCCATTCATGTATTGTTCTCTGTGAGAATACAATACTTTCTGATATCCAATCTTCACTGATATTTCACTAGTGTTACTTTGTGTACTTAAGTTCTATTATCTTTCTTAAGTGAGACACAATATTTTTATTAATATTTTTTTACACATAAAATATAATAAAAACTTTGATCTCCACTTAAAGATTCCTCCTCAATTCGCCCACTTAAAGGTTCTTCCTCAATTCGCCCACTTAAAGGTCTCTCCTCAATTCACCCACTTAGAGATTCCTCCTCAATTCATCCACTTAAAGGTCCCTCCTCAATTCGTCCATTTATAGGTCCCTCCTCAATTCGCCCACTTAAGGATTCCCCCTTAATTCGTCCATTTAAAGGTCCCTCCTCAATTCGTCCATTTAAAGGTCCCTCCTCAATTCGCCCACTTAAAGATTCCTCCTCAATTCGTCCAGTTAGAGGTCTCTCCTAAATTCGTCCACTTATAGATTCCTCCTCACTTCGCCCACTTTGAGGTTCCTAATCACTTCGTCCACTTAGAGGTTCCTTCTCAATTCGTCCACTTGAAGATTCCTCCTAAATTCGTCCACTTATAAGTCCCTCCTCATTTCGCCCACTTAACGGTTCCTCCTCAATTCGATTTTTTTCGCTAGTCTCATTTCAAATTAATTTTGCGAAAAATCAAACCCACCCAGTATCCACTGCAATATGCCAGCTCGTTTACAACTTGTGTATATATCAGACAAACTATTACATTACTTAATGTTTGATCAAACATTAATTTAAGTGAAACTCACGAATTTCACCCTTGGTGAATTTGTTTAACTTTGTCATGTGATTGGTGAGAGGACGGAAGTCACGCCCATGGTTGGCATTTACCCGCCCAGTGATTACCATTTTGGATATCCACTGTTTCGAGCTTTGCTAGATCTAACGACTTAAGTCAATTCTTTCGAGCATTTGATCAAAAATAGGCATTTAAAAAAATCGACTGCGGATATGCCATAAATATTAACACACTACATATTTGGACATCAACCAAACTATGTTTAAAATACAACGGACATATATCTGATATCAATAAACCAATGGCTTCCTTGTCCACTTGCCATCTGGAACTTATAGTTTTTGGTGGCAATCTTGTTAAATCTTGTTAAATATTGTTAAGTGTATTTGCGATCTATGCTAAGTCAATTGAGGATGGATTTTAAGGGTTTGTTAAACCACATGTTTTCAGGTGTTCTTAATAATTAAGGTCTCTCAGTTCTGGGTGTATTTTAGTTGCCTTCCCCTGTATTCGTTCTAGCGTAGCTATATCCGTCTTACAAAATGGTCTAACGGCGACCATATTAGTATAATGTAACAACAACGCGATTCAGTCGTGTAGTATATACTAAACGAATATCCTGAATAAAAATTAAGCGTTGATGTGTTCAAACAGAGTTTCATTTCTAGGAAAGGCAATCCCACCACTGTGACACTAATGCTTGCTGGTATCGTCATGAAAGATTTCTACGAAGAATGACACGCGCCGTCATCGATCTACGCCGCGGACTCCTTCAGGCGTTGTCATTATTTCTAGGAACGCTGCCAACTAATCGGGCTACTCCAACAACTAAAACAAACCGGTCGCAACCGCTACCAACACAGCCGCTATCGCAATACACACAGGACAGTTATTTCTTGTTTGTATCGTGTTTTGATTCCGTAGGGAGTGGACGGTTGACTCATCCCATCCGGTAATGAAATGTTCCTCTTTTTATGTGTTAGCATTCGGCGGGGTTTGAAGTCGACGCAGTTGAGCAATAGCATCCTCGAAATGACGTCATCGTGGACACAGGAAAGTGCAAATGTTCATAGAGAAATCCACACAGGGTAGAGCGAATACACCAATTGCTATTATGCATTTCTATGTAACAGAACATTACAATAAATCAACCAGGTGAATCTTAATCTTTGATCGCTCTATTCCACGCACATTAAAGAGAGAGAGAGAGAGAGAGAGAGAGAGAGAGAGAGAGAGGGAGGGAGGGAGGGAGGGAGGGAGGGAGGGAGGGAGAGAGAGAGAGCGAGAGAGAGAGAGAGGGAGGGAGGGAGGGAGGTAGGGAGGGAGGGAGGGAGGGAGAGAGAGAGAGAGAGAGAGAGAGAGAGAGAGAGAGAGAGAGAGAGAGAGAGAGAGAGAGAGAGAGAGAGAGAGAGAGAGAGAGAGAGAGAGAGAGAGAGAGAGAGAGAGAGAGAGAGAGAGAGAGAGAGAGAGAGAGAGAGAGAGAGCGGAGTGAGAGAGAGAACTGGCAGACGCACAATGATGATGTGGTCTCCACATCCCCAGCTTCGTGAGGAGTTTGAACATCCAGTATTCATGCCTCCGGTTATCGCATTCATTATAGTTGTCACCGTATTTAGAGTTCAGTGTGTGCGGTAACTGAAATGATGTTAACCAACACAATACTATTTAGGTCACTAGTGGTTGAACGCATTAAATATTTTTCCACACTTGAATTCGGTCATGGTATAATTAATGTAACAGTACTAAATACTTGTGATGTATATAAACAAATAAGTACAACAAAGTAAGAATACAAAATAAAATATCGCGTCGGGGCGATGCAGAACAACCCAACACAAAACAGCCCGCTGTACCCTAACAAAACAGCCCGCTGTACCCTAACCATACAGCCCGCTGTAACCTAACCATACAGCCCGCTGTACCCTAACCAAACAGCCAGCTGTACCCTAACCATACAACCCGCTGTACCCTAACCATACAGCCCGCTGTACCCTAACCATACAGCCCGCTGTACCCTAAGTATAACCCGATTCACAAGGAACGCTACAGACACCACCTCCCTTTGGTGTGTTCTTCGCACTTTAGGTTCTCTGGCTCAACTTATTAGTTGGAAAGCCTAGTTGTGGAATATGTTTGTGCGACAAAAGTCATGGTTTGGGGGCCACGCATTTAAAAGAGTTAATAAAAACTAACAATTTCCACGCCACTGGTTTATTGGACGCAAACAACATGGTCATGTGATATTGGCAAGCATGGGACTAGGTGTTTAACATGTTTTATTTGGTGTGCGAATATTGCTAGATTACAGGCACTCGTGAAGTAGGGTATAGCGCGGCCCTTAGAAAAAAGAATATGTGTATTCCTGATTGTAATTGCAAATGGTTATGCTTTGTGAACTCATATAGATGCATAGGCCCTAAACCACGTCTTTTCTTTCCCTTTAAACTACAAACACGTGGCGCCATTAATGGTCTCTATCAGTGTACGCGTCACCTGCCATGCAACTGATATGCTATTGTTCCTACAGCCTAACGTCTGCAAACGAGCCTCGGAGACTTCTACTAATGCGCATCATTTGTGTATCTAGCTACGGGCTGATCGATGGCTGGGACGCGGTGTCCGACAGAGGCAGATGGCGCGGTATCTGTGTTAGTGCCGTCAGGCATGAATGCGAGTATCTACACGGATATAACGAAGGATACATCGCTAAGTGGATGCGAGCCTTTCATGTTGCTGGATTATCGGCGCGTTGACGCTAGTTGGCGTAGTCATATTACTGTCAGCATTCTATGGCGACGCCTAGGTGCGTCATAGCTGACAACCCCTAACGAGATGTCTCTATTAGATTTGCCCGCAATATTACCTCGGGTCAGCGCCCGATCATCGGTTCTCGCTTCACGCATCACCGCCGCTCGTAAGAATAGATTGTGGCCGTAAGGCATCGCCGACACTGACATGCCGTGTGCGGTGGGAATATTTTATTTATTTAACGCATATTGATCGATTTACCGAATCCTAATCTGAATCGCAATTTACATTCGGCTCAAGTCTTATCTGCTATCAGCCTCGTGATTGAATTTCAACCATGACTTGGTTCCATTTCACGAGTGACTTGGCAGATTCATCTTTGCCATAGCTGAAACGACAAAGTGGTCATAAAGTGGTTTGCAAGGTCCTAGTAGACCAACCAAATGATGTAACACAAAAAGTGAGGCATGTAGATGACCTTGGTAACGTAGATATACGCAAATGCGTGCAACAAAGTGGCTAGAAATGCGCAGCTATTCGCGAGCAAGAAACGCGATTGTTTGCATATGTGTGTGTGTGTGTGTGTGTGTGTGTGTGTGTGTGTGTGTGTGTGTGTGTGTGTGTGTGTGCGTGCGTGCGTGCGTGCGTGCGTGCGTGCGTGCGTGCGTGTGTGCGTGCGTGTGTGCGTGCGTGTGTTGTGTGTTGTGTGCGTGTGTGCATGTATGAGTGTGTGCGTGTGTGCGTGTGGGTGTGTGGTGTGTGTGGCTTACGACCATGACCACACCTCATAGGTCTACGACTATTACCATGCCTCATTGGCCTACTACAATGACCACGCCTCATATAGGCCTACGACCATGGCCATGCTTCGTTGGCCTACGACCATGACCTACAACCTACGACCTACGACCATGCTTCATGTTGAGCATATTCCGTTCTGGTCGCTTCTTGAGATCGATTGCAGTCAGGTCATTTTGTTCGGTTTGCTATCGTTATTTTATATAGCGACCGATAACCTTTCGTGAGTTCGGTATTGGAATTATATGTTTACGAGCCCAGTATCGACAACATCCGGCAATATGAGCGAGCTGTGGAGGTCAGATCTGGCTGGGAGAGCTTCTTAATATGTATTTTGTCAGTCCGTGGCGACCGATTTACGACCCTCGACCGGGAATACCATCAAGGAAACGTTATAACCGCCGCAAATTGGACCTCCGCGGCGACGTAATTGTATGTTATTCCCATCAACGTGTCCCTCGTTGTTCATACGTTATTATTATGCCCTTTCGCTTAGTAGTTTGTCGTATTGTTTGCGCACTTGTCCAGGCGTTTGGGTCTGTACTATAGTTTGTGTACATTCTATGTGCGTATATAAATACTACCCCCTGTCATATAACCCCGTTGAAACGTTGACCTTAGTGTTGCTGCGGTAGCCAATGGGCTACGTCCCCACGACTTTCGGGAATTTGGAATGTGGCCAATCATAGATGATGTTACGTGCGATGTTCGGGAAGAAAGTTAACTTTAATATGTAGGCATATTGCGCACGTGCAAATTTATTCATTAAGCGTTTTTTTCTCTTGAGCGCTTTAAAACAAAACGCTTAAATGGAAAACGCTTAAATCTGATCAACATCATCATGACATAAATATATCATGATGATGTTGATTAGATTTCGCTTGATGGCTTTGACGTCAGCGAGAGATCAGGCAGTCAGAGAAGAACGACGTCATCCAAGAGTACAAAGGATCGCGAATATGCCACGGACCCAGCGAAGCGTGACGCGGTTAACGTGATTACAGGGACGGTCCAAGAAAACCTGCATCTAATCAAACGTGATTTAACGAAGAGACAAAAACTCTATATGCTACATTGACGATTCTACAGCTATGCGTAATACATAAAAGCTGAACATGGTTAACAAGATTGAACTAGATTTCTATCCAAAGTAACAAACTCAAAGTCGACAAGGAATCCATTGGTTGAGTCGACCAATTTTTATATATGTGTTTGATTTCTAGCAAGTCTGATTTTTAGACATATAGACAAGTCTGATTTTTAAACATTTGAAGTGTATCGTCACAGTAAATATATAGGAAGCATTCAGCCACGCTGCAATTACTGTGCGAATATTATTTGTTCAATTATCCTGTCTGTAGCCAGGTACTCATTTATGTAACTGATTGGACTGTGGCAACGTGGTGTGAACAAAATTGCCAAAGCTTCGAAACGGCAGCCAGAATATTCGAGCATGTATGCACGCTCGCATACACGCTCGCACGCACGCACGCACGCACGCACGCACGCACGCACGCACGTACGTACGCACACACACGCACGCACGCACACGCACGCACGCACACACACACACACACACACACACACACACACACACACACACATATGGCGCGGCTTAACAAGAGTCGCTGCGGAAATAACTGTGATCGTGGCCACAATTCGTTGGAGACCAGCCAAACTTGAACTGCCACCTATAATTACGACTTGTGTTATTCCATTATGATAGTCCTGTACGGATAATCAAATTGCCCTAGAGTTTTTCTCTGCCGCAGTAAATGTCTAAGATGTAGTGCTCCGGTGGGTACGGAAGTAGATTACAGAGCCACTAATGCATACCTCCAAACGAATGTCTTGGCGCGAACCCAAACGCATACTTGGTTTTTGTACCATCACCGAGAACATTATTTTCGTACACAAGGGTCAGCGATGCGAATAGCAGAAAGCGACGCACGCTTTCATTGGACGCAGTTTGCCGCATTACGAATAAGCCTTTGTTGAGAAAAGGCATCAAAATAGGTGGATATCCACGTACAGTGTACATGATTAAATGCGTTTGCAATTATATTTGTCAGTGTGGTTTCATGAGACGTTTTTTGTTGACAGCTAAGTTGGTGATAATTTGGCGATCGCTAAACATTTCGTTAAACACATGTGTAAATAATACTAAATACAAACACTTTTTGGGGCGCGCAAGAGACGGTACAACTGCTGGCCAAGTGCGCAGGTATTTGTTGTACATTAGACAGTTGGAAATAATAAGTTGTTACACTGGATGTTAGAGGCACTAGTTGTATCGCACTGGCCTACACACTCTGGCAACAAGTACGTGTGCCGCGGTATGGCGACATCTTACGGTGATTCACAATCATCTATATATGCTTTAAATGTTAGCATAAGAAATAGTGTACATTGGTGGATCGGTGATCTCCTAACATGTTCTTTAGAATAATAGTTCTTGATACGTTCTTCTTATTGTGGCAAGATACATACCATGAGCGACGGGTCGATGCCAATGTTTATATAATACTTTTGTTTAGTTATCAAGTTATTTAATAAATTGGGGCTTATTTCTCAGTATTGCTCTCAACAATAAATCATCAGCTTCCAGATAAACTTTGCCATAATGTTTGCGCCACCTGTCACGTCAACAACAACAACATCATAAATCTTCCGACTACATACTTGGTCCTGTCTGCTGAAGACGGGAGTTGGCATGCACCGCTTTCGGCGGAGTCCTTGGTGACCCACGTGTCCTCGTTCTGTGCCCGTTGCCATTCTTGTCTATCATATATTATCGTCCGTCTACGTACATACACACAACACTGCACGCACGCACGCACGCACGAACGCACGCACGCACGCACGCACGCACGCATGCATGCACGCACACAGTTGGCGCTTTCAACTTCCAATCTTCCTGCCTGCCTGCCTGCCTGCCTGCCTGCCTGCCTGCCTGCCTGCCTGCCTGCCTGCCTGCCTGCCTGCCTACCTGCCTGCCTGTCTGCCTGTCTGCCTCTATCTCAATTTTGTCATGGATTACATGAAAAAAGCTACTACCATATTATATTTGGAAGAGTGTAGAATTGCACAATAACGAACTACATTTCTCACGTTAATGGCGAAACCTATTCTTAAGTTACGATGGGAAATCAACGGCAGTTTATAATTTTATCATTCAGCGCAAGAACGGTTGTCCTGAATTAAGGATGCAGCTTCATCAATTACGACAAGTGACAAAGGACAGCTTTGGTGCCATTACTGTCTACGTGCTCATCCAATGTCACGCACGGTGTCACGTGGAGTTGTCTTTTATCAAGAATAATTATTTGTGACGTTTGACGTATTAACACATAAATACCCATTCCAATCGATAACGCGTGATGTGATGTGTACCAGGCTAGGGTTCAAATGCATTTGCGTTTCAAAATGTCTTGCATTTAAATCAAAACAGTTGTTTTTGCATAAAAAAAACATTTGCATTTGAATAAAAACATTTTATTTGCATTTGAATAAAAAACATTTGCATTTGCATCAAAACATTTGCATTAGATTAAAGGACATTTGACTAAAAAAACATTTGCATTTGAATAAAAACATTTGACGCTTTTAATGTATATTTCTAATGCGAACAGTTTAAAAATCATCCACGAATACAGTTTGCGTATATATTCAAATTTTTTTATGTGGACTCTGTTAACAATTTAACACTACCTTTCAAATAAAGCAGACATTATCCTGTTGTATTCCTGCGTGTGTACATCTCTATGATGTCTAGATACCACTGTTGAATGTTGAGTTGTTTATCAATTATCACTACTTGTCTATTTAGTATTATCACATTATTTAACAAGATTTAACAAGATTTGCCATCCAAGCCAAAGGCCCAGATGGCAAGTGGACAAGGAAACCATTGACTTATCGAGAGTCCAACAATGTTCATCTACTTATAACCCGCCCTCCTGAGATATGTGTCAACCTTGTTTTTAAACATATTCACGCTGCTAGCAGTTACACAACCTGTAGACAATTTGTTCCATTCATTTATTGTCCTCTGTGAGAACGAGTGCTTCCTGATGTCCAATCTACATTGATCCTTTACTAATTTTACCTCATGTCCTCTAGTTCTGCTATCCTTCTTGAGTGAGAAAAACATATTTCTATCAATATTTTCATACCCATTCAATATCTTAAAAACTTCAATCTGATCTCCTCTTAACCTCCTTGTCTCTAGAGTTGTTAAACCACATTCTTTCAGGCGTTCTTCATAACTAAGGTCTCTCAGTTCTGGAATAATCATTTTAGTTGCTCTCCTTTGTATGCGTTCAAGCGTATCTATATCCTTCTTACGATATGGTCTCCATGCTTGTATACAGTATTCTAAATGAGGTCTAACTATTGCTTTATAAAGAGGTATAATTAACTTTTTTCCCTTGTATGTTATGTTTCTTCTAATTAATTCAAGAATTTGATTACCCTTTGAAGCTGCAATACCACACTGCTCTGAAACTTTCATATCAGCGCTTATTGTAACTCCTAAGTCCTTTTCTTTTACAGTAGTACCCAGAACAGTATCTCCCATTTTATAGTTTACATTCAAGTTCCTATGTCCTGTATGTAGGCATTTACATTTCCTAAAATTGAACAACATCTGCCATTTCTCAGACCATTTCACTAATCTGTCTAGATCGTTTTGTAAATGTTGTTTATCACCATCAGTATTGACCTTTCTAAACAGTTTTGTTTCATCCGCAAATTTCAGTACGTTACTTGTTATACTGTCGTCCAAGTCATTGATATAAATTAAGAATAATATAGGTCCTAATACTGATCCTTGAGGTATCCCACTCAAAACCGATTTCCAATTTGAAACTTCTCCATCTACTACAACTCGTTGTCTTCTGTCAGTCAACCATTGTTCTATCCAGTCAGTTATGCTATCCCCGATACCATGGGCTTTTAATTTAAGTAGTAATCTTTGATGTGGCACTTTGTCAAAAGCTTTCTGAAAATCTAAGTAGATAATATCTACTGGCGATCCCACGTCTATCCACTTAGTGATTTCTTCCAAAAAACATAACATATTTGTTAAGCATGACCTCGCTTTAAGGAATCCATGTTGAGATTAATTTAATAATTTATGCTTAACGAGGAATTCCACCATATGGTCTTTAATTAACCTTTCTAATAATTTACAAATCACTGACGTTAAACTCACTGGTCTGTAATTCTCTGACTTATTTCTCGAACCCTTTTTAAATAATGGTATGATGTTTGCTTCTTTCCATTCAAACGGAACAACTCCCTCTTTTAATGACAAGTTGAATACTCTTGTTACAAGTGGTGTACTGATTTGTTCTATTGTTTCCATTAGTAATTTTGGAGGAATCCCATCCATTCCCGGTGATTTGTTATCCTTCATTGCCTTTATTTTCTTAGCTACCAATTCTGGAGTTACAACTAACGCACCTAAATAGTCAGATTTAGCCCCCTGAAATTTAGCATCAGCAACTGGTAATGAACTAATATCTTCTTTGGTAAACACTGAACTGAAGTAACCATTTAGGTCTTCCGCCATTAAAAACCCCTGTGATATTATATTTCCAGCACTGTCTTCTAGAGGTCCAATCTCTTGCTGTCATTTTTTATGTTATATGCTAGTTTTTGCTCATAGCTTCTTTTAGATTGTCTGATTTCAGTTGTAGCTGCATTAAGTGCCTCTTTGTATTTTGCATAGTCTTCGTCCTTTCTGGTTCGCCTATAAACCCTCCACATAGTTTGTTTTAGCATTATTTTTCTAATAGCCTCTTTTGACAAGTGTTTCTTTCTACACCGTTTTCCTTGTTTTTGGAAGGGAACAAATTTATCGATGATACTCTCAATTTCATATTTTAAAATATTCCAACATTCAATTGCGGTCTTATTCATCAGCATGTTATTCCAATCTAGCTTTGCTAAGTATTTTCTCATATCTTTGTAGTTACCTTTGTGGAAGTTTCTCTTGTACGTTTTCTTATTTTTACTTTCTGATTTTACATTGATGTCAAAATGTATTTGATTATGGTCACTATTACCCAATGGTTCAAATATTTTTACATTGTCCACTAATTCTTTGTGTGATGACAAAACTATATATAATACATTTTCTCCCCTGGTTGGTTCTAGTACGTGCTGAGTAAGAAAGCTATCCTGGATTAAAAATAGAAATTGTTAGTCCTCAATCCCTGTGCTCTCTAGAGAATTCCATTGTATGTGTCCATGGCTAAAATCTCCCATTATAATACATTCCCCTTTACTAACTTCCTTTATAGCGTTTTTTATTTTTGTGTTGTCCTGTTCGTTTATGTTTGGACTTCGGTAAAATAATCCAATAGTTAATTTTGAATTACCTGAAACAATTTTGCACCAAACAGCTTCATCGCAATCTGCTTCCCTTTCTAGTTTTATTTCATAAGCCTGAATAGATTCTTTAACATATAAAATAACTCCCCCGCCCCTTCTTCCTATTCGATCTTTCCTAAACATTACATATCCTGTCAGTCCTAATTCAGCATCTGTTATATCTATGTTGGCCCATGATTATGTACTAGTTAATGAAGTTCATAAACCCATTGTTGAACCCGCAAATTGGCCTTACCAATATTGCCTTTGATTCCAGCTCACTTTTAGAGCAAGCCTTAAATATCTTTATGTAACCTGTGAATCAAGGTTCACGCCATTATTGTGATCACTTACAGCCTGTGCTCTGCAATGACTCTGTTGAGCGGTGCGTCGATGTTTTGTTTATCCTGTTAATACAGATTCACACCATCACTATGATCACTTACAGTCTGTGCTCAGTATTGACTCTGTTGAGCGGTGCGTCGATGTTTTGTTTAACCTGTTAATACAGATTCACACCATCACTATGATCACTTACAGTTTGTGCTCAGTATTGACTCTGTTGAGCAGTGGATCGATGTTTTGTTTAACCTGTGACATACTGTACCATTAACAAACAACAATACGTTTCAAACAGGGTTCTCAAATGGAGCAGTTCAGTGTATCACATCTATGATTCATTGCTGTTGACTATATATAAGCTACTGCCACGTGTCATTCATCATTACCAACATTGAGTTAGTCAAGATGCAATCGTCCAAGCATTCTAGTGTTTTGACCATCATCATTGTGCAAAAGAGATGAAGGGTTTAGCCAAAGCGACGACTAATCTTCTGAATCACTGAAATCACTTACATTTGCATTTGAATAATTTCAGACACTTGCATTTGAATCATTTCAAACACCTGCATTTACATTATCTCAAACATATGCATTTGCAACATTTCAAACACTTGCATTTGCATTTGAATAATTGCAAACACTTGCATTTGAATTATTTAAAACATTTGCAGTTAAATGCAATCACAAGTGGGTATATTTGCATTTGAATAATTTCAAACATTTGCATTTAAACCCAAGAGTGACGTGTACGCAGGTATATGTTCGTGCATCTCCGTTCTCGTGTGCGAGCGTGAACCTGTCTTTATCTCCGCACAACAAACATACGATCGAACGTCATTCTTACGGAACACTGCACTAGACAGTCATTCTTCCAGGACAGTACAATAGACTGTTAATCATTCTTACATATCACGGCAAAATAGTATCCATTATTCTCACAGAACACCACACTAGATAATCCGTCATTCTAAAAGAACACCACGCTAGACAACACATTATTCTAATAGAACACCACGCAAGACAACCAACCCGTCATTCTAATAGAACACCGCAATACGTCATTCTCGCTTAACTCCCCGCATCGATAAACCATGTTACTTCGGGGAGGGGAGATGAACAGCTGTGTCATTCGTCTAAGCCCTAAGGAAGCAGTTGAATTAAAGTTGACATTAGTGAAACGTTTCGCCCAATTTACAACTGCTTTGGTGTTAAGTCTATGACGTCATGGCGGCATCGCAATCTGCCAGAATCCGCTCCTGTCCACGGCAGCATCCCTTTTCCGAGGGCCTCCGAGGCACGGTAGTGTTCGCCCGACACCTGCAAGGGAACGGCTGTCAGTGAGACAGGAGCGGGTTTGAACATGTGTGATGTCTGGGCGCACATCTGTTCCATATACTTGCTTCGAGGAATGATTAAATACATTAAACTGACGTTGGAGCAAATTGGTTTCTTGTTGACAGGTGCACATTCACAGAAATAATAAAATCGTTTATATGTGCCTACGATTTTAATCACTAGGATAAGTTAAATAGTATCTTACCGGGTGCATGCTAGCAATGCGGAGAACAGTAAACTGACATGCACCAATTTTTTTTAAGCGGCTGACATTTAGAAATGAACTGTGCCAAGTGGATTATCCGCTTTGGCGACCACCGACCGGGGGCCTATTTCCAGCGATATTGGCAGCAGCAAGTGACGCGAGAGAATTATGCAAATCGCTGCTTGCAGAATGCGTTTAGACGTGTTTGTATTCATCTTTAGCCCCAGTTCGATATCGGCTTCGCGAGCAGATTAAACGGTCGCCAGATTGACTATTGATCAAATGCTGATTGAGTTTGGATGTTTGCGCAGTGTGATGAAGGAAGATTAACAGAATGCTATACTTGCTTGATATAGAATCTTTTTATTTGGTCAGACCCAACCGACCGGTTAATGGAACAACGTCCAACAATAGCCCCCCCCCGCGTCAAGTCTTGTCTGTGTACATATTTTGTGTCGATCAACTGCGCAAGGAATAAATCATTCAAATATGACGGGACAATTAAAATGAGCAAATGCAAATATCATCGCAACTGAGGTACGGAAGTATGAGAAAAAAATATCAAATATAATGATACATTACATTACATATGTTCGTTGGTGTTGCAGTGGTATATTTCACACAATTGTAACGCGATTTGGCATGCAACTTTAGCGCTTGACATAAAAAAGTTCAAAGATATATTAAGAACTCTTGGCAGATATTTGGTGTAAGCACAATCAGTGTTAGTACAATCATCCCTGCGACCCGTACCATCCCGGTGACCCGTACCACCCCTGCGACCTGTACCATACCTGCGACCCGTCCCATCCCTCCGACACGTACCATCCCTGCGACCCGTACCATCCCTGCCACGTTGTGTCGCTGTACAGCAAACCTACGTGAAAATTATTTCCCTCGAGATGATTACTAGTAATCGATGAAGGTATTCAACAGCCGATGCAATAATTACTCTCCGTTGGGTCGCTTCTGCGTCTGCACCACGGGCCTACTTTGCTTTAATAGAGTACCACCATTACGACAGAGCGCCATCTGAGCGACGTAACTTAATGATGCATGCGGTTATCAACTTACCTTAACATCATAGAATGAGCAGATGTCCACGTAGACGCGTCTGACCACTGCGCCAAACCGCGGTCAGTTACTGCTAACTCGGATATAGAAATATGGTAGTCGCTAGTCAGATGGCCAACTCGTTGAAAATACATGAAATGTATTGTTCGTGAAAGTGTGTCAAGAACGTTTTCACTGTAAGTGGCGGTTTGCCGTCGGTGTCGTCGCGATAGTTCAACTTCAAGTCTGAC